>WTSP01012179.1:0-76995 GCA_025331215.1 Actenoides lindsayi
CGCGACCTTTTTTTGTTCGGACCGACCCCCTCCCCGCGCCCCCGACCCCCCACCGCCCCGGCTCGCTGTCGGCCCGCGGAGCTGCCCGGGGGCTGGGGGCTGGGGGCTCGGGGCTGGCGGCTGGGGGCTCGCTCTGCCTTGCCAGGGGCAGTGCTGAGAATTTCTGCTGGGAGCCGGGCTTATGCTACGTGCTGAGAAGTCCGGCTATTGGGAGGGGAATGAGAAATGGCACTTGGCAGTGCTTTCCTTACTGAATTTGATAAAGATACAGTATCTGAAAATAAATGCTGAACACCTACTCCCCCTGTAAGCCCCCCCCCCCCCTTTTTTTTTTTTATCTGCCCCGCTGTCTTGTTCATTTAACTAACTTGCTTTCTCTTGCTGCCCTTAGAGCATACCACTGGATGATAAACCAGAACAAGTGTCTTGGACTGAAATGGGACAGGGTACCAATGAAGGAAAGCGAAGAAGAGAGCTGGAAGCAGCTTGGTTTTCTCCAAGCCCGTTGAGGCTGCTGAGCAAAGAGCCCTGAGCTTTGCCTGAGATGCATTTAAAGAAAAACCAAAGACTTTCGTAAAGGACTTCTAGCGAAGCGTCCACGTGGTTTGAGTGGCACAGCTTTGCGAAAGATTATCTTCTATTTATGAGTCGCAAGGAAGATTCAACACTGACTGGTGGTGTTAAACACAATTTAAATTATTTGTAGTATCTATATTTGTATTTATTTTGATGAATGTCTTTCAGCAGTTACTGGTCTTAATATTGCTTTTGCATTAATATGTCCATTCCAAATAAATTACTTGAAATGTTCACTTTTTATTACTGTACTCTGGGCTGCAGTAGCTTTTGTTGATGCATGTTTGTGGAGCAGGCAGTGGTGTAGTGGCTTAAAAAGAGTGGGTAGGCTCAGCTTTTTGGTGCCCTGGACTGGGCAGTAGGAGGTGGAGAAAGCCCAGATAAGCCATTTGTGCTTGACCGCATCTCCTGACTAAGGAGGGAAACTGTGTGTTGAGGTCCAATTCTGGTCAGTAGAGAAAATAGCAGAGCCTACCAAAGCTTGGAGAAGTGCTCTTTTTTTTTTTTTTCTTTTTTTTTTTGAACTGCTTTCCCGTGTAATTGAGTAATGGCAGCTACAGAAGGTGCAGGAGCTCCCCACAACAGTAAAATACTTCTCTTTGCTACTGCCCTGCATCCTGCCCCCAGCCCCTCTAGCTTAGTGCCGTGCTAAGGCAGAAAACTGAATTCTTGATTTTCGGAATAACACAGCATGGATGCTCCATGGGATTCCTCAGCTTTGCAGCTAAGCAAGCTGAACACCTCACTCTCTCCTCTTCCTCCACCTCTGCAGGCTCTAGATCCAGTTAAATTTCTACAGGATAACTGGGAAGAACAGTCTATTTTTCTGTAGCACCTGGACCAAGAATCTTGGAGAACAAAAACACCTAATATTTTTGGATAAAAGTGCTGAAGTTTTATCTTGTGAAGCTCAATTATCACTAACTAACCTGGGCTTCCTCCAGAGCAATGCTGCAGTGCAGGCTTCGGCTCCGGCAGTCAGGACTAATGAGCTTAGCAGGAAAAGCACTCTATACTAATGCTCCAAAGGTGGTAATTTCAATCAGGTAATATCCCCTTCCCGATACCAATGCAATTCTGGCAGGAGACTTTGTACTACAGGAAGTTGCAATGTACGTAATTACAAGCAGCCTGTAGTAAGAGGCTCAGCACAGAGGGGGGGAAAAAAAAAGCAAAAGCCTGGAAGAAGGGTTAGTCCCAGTTCTGGAAGCAGCAGGGAGACTCTGGAAGTGTCATGTGCTCCAGTGGGGCTTTGCATCTTCCTCGTGTGCCGCTGCCGCCCACTGGGCTCCTGCAGGGGTAGGGGCACACATCACTGAGTTGGGGGTGTAGAAAATGTTTGGCCACAGCGTTTGAAAGTCTGTGGCCTCGGTTCCCCCTCCAGCACATGAATGCCAGAGGTGCAGTTAACGCAGCAAAACACCACTCAAAAGTGGTGTACCTTAGTACCATTGCAGGGCAGGGCAGGGGGGTGGGGGGGATGTATGTGAAATAAAAGGCCAAACCAGAGCAGAGGCACTGGCTCCTAATCCCCTTAGTTTTGGTGAATCCAAGCAGGAATGCTGGCTGCCAACAGCTGAGGAGCTGGAGCTGCTGCCTGCAATGACAGCCACGGCTGCGGGGGGGAACCCAACAGCTTCCGGGGGGCCGCAGCCCCAGCTGCTCCAGCACGGCTCCAAGGCCTTTGCAAACTGATCCATCCCTTAATCTAGGCGCAAATGTTGATGAAATGCAAGGGGTTGGTCAAATGCTTTTATTCCAGGTGTGTGGAATCAAAATTAAACCTCAAGAACATCTTTATTTCTATGGAAAAAGGGGATTACTTTCTTGCAACTGAATTAGTGTTTTTTCACCTCACTCAGTGGGACTTTACTCTTCAAGAGGTAAATGAACAAACCTATATTGACAATTAGCTGTAAATAGCCGAAGGAGGAGACTCCAAATTGCTTGTATAAAATTCCACCGATGGTTGGGCCCACGGTCCGGGTCAGGGGCTGCACCGAAGCGCAAATCCCAAGCATGGTACCTAGAAGAGATGGCAGAGAGGCACAGACCTCTGGGTGACAAAAAGTCTTGGGATGGAAAAGCGGAAAAGAGCATGTGGGATCCCCTTCGTCCCCGGTGGCATTCCCCCGCAGTTGTAGCAAATCACTTCAAATAATCTCTTGCATTAATTTATAGAGGTCCAATTAGGGTTTGTTAAGGCTAAGGCCTCCTGGAGGCACGGGGACTGGTTTCCACCACGAGCCAGCTCAGCTCTTTACTGAGCGGTCCGGACGACCGTAACACTGCCGAAAGGCAAGCGAGTGCTCACCACTGCCTTGCCTTTACCAGGGGCCAAGGATGCCTTTGGCCCCAGAAGATGCTTCTGAACATTGTACCCAGAAGAGCTGGTAACTACTGCATGGGGTTAGTCACAGAGAGGTGGTTTCCAAGCAAATCACAGATTCTTCCAATATTATAATGACCAGAAGGAGCCCTGTTCCACCCAAGCTGCTATTGCTGTTCATTCTCTAGTACAGACCAGATCTCGAGGGCTTAGTTGGAGCTAGAGGCTTAGGTCTGAGCAGGTCTTTAAGAATAAATAAATAAAACCACAGATAAAGACTGAACTCCCTTGAGATACTCCCCACCTGCCCTTTGCAGAAAGAACCGATATTTCAATTTGTATGGAAATGTGAGCCCTTCTCCCAGCTGGGCCGGTTCTCCCTCCAGCAGCTCTCCCATTTGCATCATCAACAGGAACCCAGCAGATGGGGAAGCACCTCCAGTTTGGCAAAGGCCGGGTTTTTTTTCCACACACAGCTGGACAGCCAGGACGTCCCATGGGACGCAAAGCTGGTGTCCATGCACCCGGCGTGCTCTTTGCCCTGTACTCTTCATGCAGGACAACTGTCACGCTCAGAGGAGCAGAAAACACCCAGCAGGTCAGAAAATCATTAGCCCCCAACACTGGGAGGAAGGGCAACTTGGCAGCGTAGATGAAAAACTCGCGCCCTGCTTGGAAATGATGTTTGCAATTATTCATTTTAATATCAGTACTATTATTTGAGCTGTTGGCAGCAATTTGCTGCCAAGCCACGCACTGAGGCATGGTCACCGCACAAGGCCATCAGTGTCTGGGGAGGATGAGGAGGATGCCATCCCATGTGTAAGAAGATGTGGAGCCAAGTGTGATATTTACAGTGGGTAGCCACCGGGAAACAATCCCCGGCTCGGAAAGCGAGAAGAGGCACAGCCAGGTGTTCGCCCAGTGCCGGCCAGCGACTGCTGGGCTTTTAGCAGCGTGCTTAAAATACTTGTGCAATGAGCTCGAGCCAAGGGCGTAGCCGTGCGGAGAGGGAAATCTCCCGGGAAGCGCTGCCGAGCGCTCCTCCCGCGCATGGGAACACAAAGGCGATGGGTGGGACCTCGTCTTGACCCTTTGCCAATGGGAACCATCCCATAACCACCGAACTTTCTGGGCAGGTTTTGCAATTATTTTTTCCCCTCTAGGTATTTGAATTAAGCTAATTACTACATACAATTGCCAAACTGGCTCTTATGATTGAGGAGGCACTTTTTTCCTTCTTTCCTTTCTGGAGCACAAAACTGTCCTCTTAAAAGGCTGGGCTCTCCCTCTGCACTTCTCTGACATCTTGCCGAGAAAGATAATTTCTGTCTAATGGGCTTAAATTAGATCCCTCGTGTCAGACACCCTCAAGCTTTGGGACATTGTAAATCTCAGCTCTGCAGCGTGGCCCTAGTTCTGTTGCAAAGCTGTGCATGTGATGGATCTCATTTAAGGCAAGACCTTTAACTGGGACAAGCCATCACATCAGCAGAAAAATTCCTGCGTCACTCTGTGCAGCTCTGCCAACGCACATGCTCACCTTCTTCATCATGACTATCCCACTTTCTGCACCTTCCTTGCCCTTTTTCCTCCCTCTCCAGTTTTTTTCCCCTTTTCCCAAACCTGACATTACCCAACCCAGCCAGGAGCCCATCCTCCCCTCTTGCCCCAGCCCTCATCTCCTCCCACAGGTTTCAGGGCTGGGTGCTGGCAGCTCCCCAAGCTGGGCAGCTCCAGCCCTCCTCCCACCCTTCACTGTTCCTGGTGCCCTGGCTTGCCCTCCTTTCGAGCTCACATCCTGTTGCCAAGCTCAGATGATGATGCCGGCCCAGATCAGCCACATGCCCGTGAGGCAATCATGGGGCCTGATTTAATGATTAGGTCATCCAGCAAAGCCTGAGTAAAGCTTGGGGGGTTCTGTGTGCTGAGCCTTGCCTGGCTGCGAGTTCTCCTTACAAGGTTTTGCATCTGACATGCAAATAAAAATCACGAAACACGGGCCTGTTACGCAGGGAGGCTCTGCTGGGCTCCCTCCCTCCCTCCTTCCTTCCCTCCCTTCCCCCCCCAAGGCTGGGGGGCTCTGAGCAGAAACAAGACCTCTATTCTTGGGGAGGGACTGGGCTTGACAAGGGGTGCTTGTGCGGATATAAGTCCCCCTGGGCTCGGGGCTGTCCTCCCACAAGCTCACACGTCCAGCTGAACAGCACATGGAGCAGAATTGTCCCTTCCGGCCTTTGAAGATGAGGAGAGGGGGAAAAAAAAAAAAACAATCAAAGGGAAACGAATGAAATAATTTCCGTTATGGTTGTTTCAGTGCAAAGCCTCAGCCATAAGCAAAGCACAAGTGGCAAACTCTTCAGCCTCATATGCCTCTTCCCTTGTATAGGTCCTGAAAGCAGGATGATGGGTGTAAGGGATGGTGCCATCCTATGCCCCACTGTTCCCCTTCCGAGATACCTATTTAAAAGGCAGGGATGGGTGTCTCAGTGTCTAGCAAGGACAGACAGGTCATCCTCCTGCAACGCCCCATCCATCCCAGCCCCATGATGAGATGGACACCTGAGCTCAGCCCAAACCCCAGCTCCTCAGAAAGCCTCTCCCTGGCACAAACAAAAGCCTCCCTGGGCTCTACCAGGTCCAGGATAGCAAAAACATCACCAAAAGACAGCAGCAAGGCTCAAAAGTGATGTTTCCAAAGGTAAATCCTCAGTGTGCACTCTCCTTGCATTAACTAAAAGTTGTTGCATCCTAGAGCTCAGGTTTTTGATGCAGCAACACCAAGGCTTTTTGATAAAGCCAGATTTCCACGCTCTCAGAAACGTGGGTATTTCTAAGGCAGCACCAGGACGCTGGCTCTGCAGAGCTGGTCTCGGGCTCGCATAGGAAGGAGCAGCCTTCTTGCTGCTGCCCTGGTGGAGCAGCCCTCGCGGGGTGCCACCCACGGCCAGAGACGGATGGCAGGCATTTTAACAGCCGCGTTTCTCCGCGAGACACCCACGCCACGACTGCCGCAGCTGCTGCGGCGAGGCAGCTCGCCCGCTCTGCTGCGTCAGGCATTCCTGCCTGCGCCCCGGCCCCTGCCCGGGTGTGCCCAAAACAAGCACAAAACCATCAGATGCCTCTCCCCTCAGAAAAGTTGCAAGGAGAAAGCACGGTTTGGAAGGCGAGGACCAGGGAGGAGCGGCAGAGGCAAAGTTTTCCCCCAGGGCCGTGATGCTCCGTGCCAGCAGCATCCCTCCTTGGCATGCCTGGTTTCGAGCCAGCTGTAACTCCGCAATTTGTAGTAGCACTTTGCATGGCATCAGCCCAGGGTGGATGGGCGGGAGCAAGCCCCGGATAGCCCATGGCTCCCCTGACGTCCCACAACCCCCTCCTGACAGCCTGCACTGCCCCATGGGCTGCTTCCACCCGACCCTCCTCTTCTGCCCTGCCATGGGGAGACTGTCCATCCCGCCGAGGTGCAGGCTGACCTAACAACATACGCAAGAGGGGAGCAGGGTGAGGCAACTAAACCCCTTTTCCTCTCTGACTGAATCTTGCCTCCAGGCTTTAAAAGCCAAGCAATGTTCAGTTTTCCTCACAAAGCGCCTTTGAGAAGAGCCTGGATGAATTCCAGCTTGGCTGTACATCCCAAAGCCGCTTGGTGCCCTTCTCTGCTGGCTCTTCCTCTTTTCATGAACATCGCTCCAACACATGAAACAGCAGATTTTCTTCCCAGCTGAGTGAAGGGGGCTGAGAGATCCCCAGCCCTCAACTCCCTGGGCCCTAAGTGGACCTCCCAGGTAGAAGTATCACACTCAGAAATCACAGGCTCCCAGCATTTGTAGGAGATGTGGTGTTCAGCTCTACAAATAAACTACTGAAGTGACATTTAGAAAAACTCTTCATCCAGAAGCATCTCAAAAGTGCTTTATAAACTCCAACTAATAGGCTGTGCAAACTGTAACTCCCATTCTCAGTAGGGTCTGTGCAGAGGTATCTGCTCAGACAGCTGCTGGGGAAGATGCTCTCATCCCGTATTAGCACCACCAGTCCCTGTTCATCTGCTCTGCTGACACCCATTGCACACCACTGCCAAGCCAGATCTTCTGGGGAACCGAGCATTTGCCATGCATGTGCCCCAGTGCTTCATAGTGGTGGTGTGAGCTGAGAAGCTCCTGATGGACTAAAAAATGAGAAAAGACCAGTCTGATCTTTTTGGATGAGCCTTACCGGTGTCGGAGGAGGGGACAGCCTTGGTGAGGATGCTGTCAGTGATGGTGCCCAGCATGCTGAAGGCGAACACCATCGGCACCACAACGATGCAGAAGTGCCACACTGTCCTCATCAGGGCCTAAAGGATGGGACACAACAGGCCATAGATCATTAGAGAGCACAAGCAGTGATTTTGTGGCACAACACAACCTAGAAAAGCATCGAGTCAAGACTTAAGTAAATGGTGGGAGCCACAACTAACAGATGATGGTGCGGCTCTGGCCACTGCAGGGTCTTCCACAACCAGCCATTTGTCTGCAGTGAATTATTCCAAGCATGTGGAACAAGAAGCACACGATACCCTACAATCTGACAGCACGGTTCTCTGGCACTGCCGGGGGTATTTTTAGCATCTGGGAATTAGTGACGTCCCCGCACCCTTCCCCCCTCCGTCTTCTGTCTCTTGTCCAACTCCTAAGGAAACGTTGAACAGCAGATGCATGCGGTGTACTTCAGGAAGCCTCCATTACTTATACAAAACAGCCTAGAGAAGGCATTTCAGTTCATTACCATAAATAATTAAAACTAAACTGAGCTTGTCAAAATAAATGAGTGCGGTGCATTATGTAACGTCGTACCTTTGGGATTTCTAATCCTGTTCTGCTGCTTCCTTGCTAATAAATTCACTGAATTCAGTAATCTGGAATAGGTCTTCTGGCCATAAGTGCACATTAGCGAGCATAATTAGGGAGAGTAATGATTTTGTTATTGCACATATTCTTAGTGGAGACATCCCTCCAGCTGTTTCATACTGAAACAAAAGTGGTGAGGCTCCCTGAGCCGTGGGGCTAGAGCGGCTCTCGGCTCATTCACAAGCCCTGCTGCTGGTCAAATAAATGGGTTTCTCTGGGGCATGGAAAGGAAATTCCCCCTTTCTTGCAAGTCTCCTGCCCTCACCCATGTCTCGAGGTGTGTTACTGCGGCTGGAAAACATTTCTGTTGCTGGTTTAGCCAGAAGTTTCATTCTCTAGGGTTCTCTCTCCTGAGATCTGGCCCCTGCCTCTCGGCTACAGAAGATGCAGAAGCCCAGAGACATTGCTCACTAATGACTTGGAAATATTGAGGTTTATTCCTAGTTCCCCTCTAGAGTCACAAAGAGCCAGGTTTCTCTGCTCAGAGGGGCTCTTTGCCTATGTTTTGGTTAAGATCTAGGCACTTCTGATTAAGGAACCAGAGAACAAAGACAGAGGAACGGGTATTTGGTACATACACAGTCAGACAGAGGGAGAATAATTCCTTGGTAGGGCAAATGTCATTGCAGGACAACATCGCAGAGCTCATCAGAAAAAATGGCTTTAACTCCCGGCTTTGCTTTGTACAGATTTCCTCAAGGGCCAAAGCAAGCGGGCAGAAAAGAGCAGAGCCAGGTCTGTGCCTCCAGTAAAACCAGGGGAAATGGCTCCTCCCTCCCCCAGGACCTGGAGAGGATGAAGCCAGGCAGAGCCCAGCCTCTCCTGCTCCTCAGTCACTGGGTAGGTAGCAGCCTTTTTGACCTGAGCAGATCTGAAGGCATTTTTCAGGCGATGGAGGCAGAACCAGAGGTTTCAGCAGGCAGGCTCCAAAAGCAAATGCCTGGGAGACGGCAGGCAGCGAGGCAGGACGAGGCACAGCCGTGCCTTCAGACAAAGAGAAAAACTTCCCCGTCACAACTGCCAAGCCCTCCTACACCCCTGCCCACGCGCTCCCAGCTTGCATCTGCAGATCAGACATGGGCTCTCTGCTTCTCTGCTTCTCCAGGTGTTATTACCAAACTCCCAGCCCACCCCTTCCCTTCTCCAGTTGCCAATGCCTGGGAACATCCTGCAGCCCCTTCCCAACTGTGCCGCTGCCTCTTTGTCTGCGGCCACCAGTGCCAGCCTCCCAGAAATGCTTCAGCCCACCTCCAGCGATACGAAGATGGGTACCGGAGCTTCTTTCCTTAACAGCTAGCCCTTCTCCTCATTTCCCCCCTTTCTGTGAGGGGACCTGCTTCACTTGGAGGCCAGATGCAGTGATGGCACAGAGGGTGGGATGCTCCTCCACCGGCGGCTGTGCCGATGCTCAACCCCACCAAGAGGGGAAGCCACCCCAGAAGCGGATTTCTTCTCAGCAGCTGCTCCGACAGAGCGCTTTTTAACAAGGCGTCCCCGGCGAAGAGGATCGCAGCTGTGTTTGCCTATGAATAGTTCTCGTGGGAAGTCACTGCTGACCCTTGTCCCCAGGCCCGTGCTGTCAGGATGTCCACAGCCCTCCAGGCTTAGTGTAATTACTAGCTCTAAGACGATTCCTCTTCCTGGCTCCTCTCTCCGTGCTGGGGTATTAGCCACTGCAAGCTGTGCCGCCCTGTGTGCCCCTCCACAACCACAGAGGTTTCTTCTCCTACCTTCAGCTGCTTCCAGCCTTCCCTCTCAGTGAGATCTCAGTGTACAAAAGCCATTTACTCCACGTTGCTCCCTTGCCTGATTCCCACGGGACCGGACTTTGGCATGCACAGCTGTACCAGCTGCACCCTAGCTTGCACCTGGTTGGGGATGCTCAGGTCTCCAACTCCACCTTGGTGCCACCTAGTTTCTCCTACCTATGATCAAAAAATAATGGCAAGACCTTCAAAGTCATTCTTGGGCCATGCTCAGAAGCACCAAGCCCTGTGAAGATGTTCCAAGCTAAGGAGGCACACAGATGCCAACCAAAGCCATGTGACAGTAGTCAGGAGGGACCCTTCCTGATCATCCAACCACGTGGCAGTGTACAGCATCATGCCCCAGCATCCCAGAGGGGACCACAGTCCATCTGCAGAGCCGACCCTTCATCTGCATCCATCCTCCCTTCCCAGCCTCATCTCAGACACATGACTGAGCCTCAGATTAACTAAGGTGTGTAGGTGCCCCATCTCATCCATGTAACTGGGAACCACAAGCCTCAGTACCCTCCAGGATTTGGCTCTGACCTCCCTGTGGCTGTGACGTGGCTGTGGGAACAGCACCCATCCTACCCGTGCCGGCGGGAGCACCAGTGCCCTGGCAGCAAGGCTCTGGGCCAGATCCTGCAGGGAATGTCAAAAAGCTGATGCAGCTCAACCGTCCTTTGGGCCCTTTGGGCCTGGTGATCACCCTTCCTCCATCCCCATGGCCTGGGCAGAGCTATCGGTTCCCCGAACGTGGCTTATCTGAGCAAACACAATGACCAGCAGAGCTGCCTACGTCAACCAGGTCTTCCGATTACCGCTTGAGATTGGCATAGGCTGTCACCCGTGCAGACGAACCCAGCGACGGGCAACGTCACTTAGTACAAAACGGAGGAACAAAATTGTTGCCTCGTTACCTCCTTCCCCAAATACTCTCACCTTTGGGGAATCAGGCAAACATAAAAACCCAACAGAAGAGCACACGCTGCGCTGTCTCGCAGCACTGTACGGCCGCCGTCACTTCCCCCCCATAATCTTCATTTACTTTCTGGGTAGTTCAGGAAATGCAGTCACTGACAAGGCCGAGGGCAGGATTTCTGTGTAAACCCAGTGACTCAGGAGGGACTTAGGGAGTTTCTGTGCAAGATTAATCTTTTTTTTTAAATCCCTGTAACTATTACTCACACGGCTCTTTATCATTATTTAGCACGGTGCTTACGCTGAGCATGGCTCTGTTTGCACGGAGGCCCAAGGAGAGATTTCCCGCCGCCCACTCCCTCCCTCCCCCAAGGACCACCCAGTGAAGCTGTCAGTGGCATTTCAAGCACCAGAGCTTGCAGCCAGGTCTCACAGATCTTGTGGTGCTGCCTTATTAAAAAGTACCATGGATGATTTCACTCTGAGACTTCTTACCATGCCTAGGCCCACCCCAGCAAAGACAAAAATGCTGAGCCTGAGCAGGGTCCTCTCTGTGCAGTGGTTGGTGAGTTTTCCAATGATCAGACCCTGGACAACCTGGAAAAGAAACACACGAGCACTGTTAAGCCTGATATGTAACAATTTAAACAAGCTCAAAAGAGAAATCCTGGACTGCTTCAAGCAAATGAAAGACAGAAAAAATGGTTATTCCCTCACTTTTTTTGGAGAAAAGAGACCTCGCTCTCATGGCGAATGGCTGGAAGACACGGTCCTTTATTGCAAGCATTATTGCGTCCTATGGATAGATCCATCCCATCAGCTGAACATCTTTACTCAGGGTGCATGCCTGACTTTGACACCACTGCCCACCCACCAGCAGTGACTGAAACTTCTGAAAGACACTTGCAAGTGAATTTTTCTAACTAACTTGTGAGGGTTTTGAGAAATACAGTTAATATTAAGGTCTTCATTCTTGGCAGGTCCTTTCAAAGAAAAACTGTACGTTTGTATGCGGAGGAGGAAAATGCCTCCTTTCCTGTACCTTCTCTCCTTGCCATTATTTTAAACTATAAATATACAAATTGTGTGGTTCATCATTTTTAGGCAGGAAACAAGTATGACAGAGATGCTAATACCCAGCCCCAGCAGTGCGCACAGATGTGAGGGATGAGGAACTGGTTTTACAGATCTTAAATAAAAACTAGGTGGAGAGGGGGAGGGAAGGAAGAGCAAAAAATATAATCCCAGGAAGCATTTGTTTTTTCCAGCAGTTTGTAGAGTAAAGATTCCCTCTTTTATTTCTCTGTTCAGCATTTCCCATACTTCAGATGATGCTGGTCCAAGTGGACAGAGGCTGGAAGAGATCACTGTGAAAATGAAGCCTGCCTGCCTGCCTTTCAGGGGAGGGACAGATAGGAATCTACCAAGTTTTCCCTGCCTTGAAAGGTTTGTTTGATCCAAGCAAAAACCCCTCTGACTTGAAAGAAGAGCTCTAGTTCAGAAGGCTTTGTGTGGCAGGATGGCTTCATTTCAATGTCAGTGTATCCTGGAAAAAACTTTGGTGCTCTGCTTGGACCCAGAATGATGCTTTGTCACGCTCAGCCTTGCTGTGCTAGTCCTAAGGGTGAAACCCAAACTCAGCTGACGGGAAATGAGTGCAAAATAAACGAGAAAGTAAGATATTAAAAAGAAAGGAACTGTTAATCTATGATAAGCAGACCAGAAAAAGTAATTTAATTACTAAAACTTTAAAAAGCAGAAAAGTAAATAATAATAGGATGAGCACAAATTTGACAGAAAAAGAAACAGATACAAATTGAATATATTTCCAACAAAGTACACCTTCATAGAAAACATGAACATTCTCCCCCTCACTTTGTTTCAGAGCACAAGTAATTTTGGATACGAGGGCACATGGCTCCAAGCAGACATTACGGTTCCCAGGAAGCGCTTTTGCTGCCTCTTTTTTGTTCTCATCCCCACACTCAGGCAGGGCTTGAGAGCTGGGTTCATGTGTGCCCAGCTGCCGTGTGGCAGTGGCACAAGCCCTGCGTGTCACTCCTGGGCCGTGTCACCCAGTGAGCGGCCCTGGCGACACTGGCAGACCTGCTGTGGCATGATGCTTGGGCAACGCATGGGGTGACCTGGGACAGAAAGCCCTGCTGCGGACACGGGAGGAGGCTGATACCAGCCCCGGTAGCTCCTACTCGGGGGGTGGGTGGAGAAGCTGCTGAGTAATGCTTCATTAAACTGAGTGCTCCTAAAATGAAGAATCATCATTAACTTCTTGCAACTTCCCAGTCCCTCCTGCCGGTTTGCCCTGGCTGGGGCTGTGCTGAGTCACACGGGATGGGGGCTGAGTCCTGACACAGGGCACGGCTTGACTCAGTGGTGGCATCACCTGTATGCCAGTTTTGCTCTCCTGAGCCACTGGAGGAAAGGAAATGTTTCTCAATTTGCCCAGACTTGAATGGCACATGTAATTAGGATACACCATGCAGGCACAGCCTGATCCCTGCCCTTCCTTGAATCATTGGGGAATATCATCAGCATCATCCCAGAGCAGCCTGGTCTGATGGCCATGGGAGTGGTGTACCCAAAAATGTCTCCGTCACTATACACAAGCAATTAAGCACAGGGAACAAGCACCACTGCAGCAAAGCCAGGCTCTGAGCAGGCAGGACCTAGAAATATGCAGACCAGGCTGTCCCCAAGTGAGCGGGTTAGAGGGATGGTCCTCGTGCCAAGGCTGGCATTCAGCACCAGCTTTCCCATCACTCGGGCTGTGGCAGTATGAGCATGAAGGTAAAACATCACTGCTGAACCAACTAACTCAGCGATGGGACTTTTTCCAAGGGCAAGCATCAGCCCAAGTCACCTGCTTTCCCTTTGGGGCTGAGCAGCCATCCTTGGGTTATACAGACAGCAGCCTCCCCACTGATTATCTGGTCTGCTTGACTCCCTCCCCAGCATAGCTGTTGCAGATCCAGCCATGAATCCCAGGCAGGCAAGGCCCATCATCTTGATTTTGAATGCAGCACTTTGATTTAAGTGCTGAATAATGTTTTCAGCCATCGGTAACTCCAGCCTCACTTCCAGTCTGAAGTTAGACCTGAAACCCCATTACTTCCAGCCTGCAATCTTTTCCTGGGTGCACAGTCCCCAGGTTTGCATGAGCAGCAGCCGCCTGCACAGGAACATTTGGGAAGGAGGAAGTGAAAGGTGGTTGCTGTGAGCTCTCCCGTGGAAGGGTCTGGACTTGTGCTGCCATTGCCAGGGGGCTGCAGGGGCATCCCAAATGACTTGGCCGTTGCCGCTCCCATGGACAAGCCCTGGTGACGCTGACAATGCTGCAGTGGGATTTATCCTTATTTTTATTTCATTTGGCATGTTCTGGGCTTTTCCCTTGCACGTAACCTCCCCTTGAGATCAGCTGTGATGGGCCTTCCCCTCCTGCATTTCATATTGCCTGGCTGGTGCTTGTGTTTGTAACCTGACCTCCTTTGAAGTCGGGGAAGATCCAGTGTACCTGGCTGGAATGCCTTCTGTCATCAATAAACAAAAGAGAGAGGAAATTGTTTGCAAGTGAAATAACAGGCACTGCCCGTGGCTGTGTACACATGTCACAGGAAAAACCAACTCATCTTTTTTTTTCCTTCCCCTTTCTTCCTTCTCTAAAGGCAAATTAAGTCTCCCAATAAATGCATCAGAACAGCCAAATCTCTCCTTGTCGTTAGGCTGGATTCACCAAACTGGGGATTTGTTACACTACTTCAGCTGATCACACAGCAAAAGACTCTCCCTCTCTCACTGCATTTGACTTCTGAGAAGGCAGCAGCTCCCGTTTGCTCAGAGGAGCCAATTACCCATTTTATTGTTAACCACATTAACAAATTTCAGGAATCCCTTGCAGGATAGAAAAGATTGTTGCTGTTTGAAGAAACCTTAAGGTGTTAGTTTTTAGAAGACTTTTGACTAGTAAAGCACTAGCCTTGCTGAGCAGGACTGGCACACACACGTAGCTACCCACATCAGTGGAGGTTAGAGGAGTTACACAGAAGCTGGACACCTTTAGGATTCAGCTGGACAGAGGGCTGGGCCATCTTATCTAGACTGTTTCCCAAGAAAGGTTGGACCAGATGATGCTTGAGTTCCCTTCCAACCTGGTATTCTATGATTTAGATGCTCAACTGGTCCTCCCTGCTCAGTGGACACAGGGCTGTTTCTACAGATTCTTCCACCAGCACTGATCAAAGGCTTGACAGAGCCCAGCAACAGAATCAATTCCCTTTCACCCCACAGCCTGGAAAGGAAAGGATGTGAGAAGGTTGGAGAGGCAGGCGCAGCAGGCCAGATAAGCTGGTACAGCCTAGCAGAGAAGATGCAGGGCCCCATCCCAGTGCAGATAACGTGATTCACATCAGAGGCAGCCTCCCACGCACCGGACCTGTATCTCTCTCAGCTTTGAAACCGTGCCCGGCTGGCAGTTCCCAGGGCGAGCGCGGTGCCGGCTGGGGTGGGACGCGCGGGTGGGCACCGGCAGCAGAAATCATGAGGCTTTTCTGCACAGGCTGAGGTGGTGAGAAACCTTGTGTGGGGGGGAGTTGTTTTCCTGACACGGCGATGCCAGAAAGCACTTGAGAAGCAGTTCAGGTCTTGCAGAGGAGCAGGAGGGCGGTGGGACTGGCAGGAGAGCTGACGGTGAGGACCAAACTGCTGAAGGCAGCATTTTGTCGAACAGGCGAAGAGGACTGTGTGTTTTGGGGAAGAGGATCATATGTTTTGCAAACTCCATCCTGATCGCTTGCTTTCCCCCTCCAACCCGCCCCCTCCACAGATTTAAATCCTTCAAAGTGAGGAAACCGGAGAACTTTCTGTTTGTTGTTGCAAGGTCCTTTCACCGAGTGGGTTTTTCCCCGAGGCATACCTGGCTGTAATTAAATCCCTGGCTCTTTAATCATCTCTTTTGCTGTGCAGGGGAAGGAAAAAAAAAAAAAAAAAAAAAGCAAGAGGGACAGACTAGTGATAAGATGATACACAATGTAAATTTCTCCTCCAGGAATCTCTCTCATCTTTTTAGGATCACTCCGTACCAACTTGTCCCTCCAGAAGCTGCACAGCTAGAGGTGGAGTTTGTATAACAATACAAATTCAAACGCAGTAAATAGAGCAGATGTCTTATGATTTCTTGATCCTCAGGGTTATAAATATCTACCCCTTTGTCCCACCCAGAGTTTTTGTTTGGTAGGTTTTGCTTTGGTTTTTGGGGAGAAAAAGTTCTTAAAGGAAAGCTTCCCCCACCTCCTCTTGTGGGGTTTGAAATCTAAGCATTAGATGTGACTTTAGATACCAACCAGGGACTCCAGGTATTTCACTTGCCTAATCCTCCGGCAGCATTTTCCAAGGCTGATACTACGCCTGGATGTTCTCCATGCTATTGTGCTCACAACTCCAAAAAATACCCAGAGCCTAGGCCCGTTTCTGCCCATTATGCAAAGTTAAACAGTTGTAAATTATTATGAAATGAATTATTTTCTGGAGGGAGATTGAATGGCATCTCACACTCCCAGGCGTTCAGGAGGAAGATTTTCTTCACATGAGAGGACTCTGGAAACCCAGCCCTGGAGGACAGAGGGATGGTGTCCCTGACGGGCTCTCACAATGCTTGCCAGGAGACCTATTGCAATCAGATAAAGATCCTTCAAACATATCACAAGCGAGGGAATCTCTGCAACACAAGATGCCTGGCACAGAGGTACTCCTGCTGTCTGCCTTCGCCTCCTCATTTCCGTATCTCCCACCTGACTCCTCCTCTTTGACTTACACTGGCACAGTCCCAGCTCATCAGACAGCCCCACACTATCAGGGTGTTTCAAGTATCATTGCAGAGTCCTGGACGGATCCAATCACCCACCCCCATCCCCCTTGCTATTTTCACTTCCCCATCAGCCCACTCCAGCCTCTGTTATACTACATTTTCTAAGCAACGGCTTTGTTTCCTCATCAGACAGCTCTTCATCCCAGTGTTCTGACACCACCTTTCCCACACACCCTTCCCTGCACTCACCTGGCTCTATCCCGACCCAGAAGTGAGTGCCCTTCCCACCCTCCCTGTGCTTAAGCCAGTCCCACACTTTCCAATAACCTCTGCTATTAGATGATGCTTTTTGCCTAACCACAAAAACTGGCACCAGCTCCTGTGCCAGTGCTTCATCCAGACAGCTGGGAAGCCCCTGTTCCCAATGGACAGCTACTCCCAGGGGAATTTTTACAATAAAGCATCAGCAGATGTATTACTTTGGGCTCAGGTCTCCATGAGACAGGCTGGGAGCAGCAGCAAGGCAACCTGCATCCCTTTTTGCAGGGGTCCAAGTGGCAGCAAGGAGATGTATGACCAGCGCTGGGCTGAAGGGTGACCATGCTGTGGGCAGCCAACTTGGCAAAGGGAAGAGGGTGCTGAGGATGCCCCATGCTGTGAACTGTGGTCACTGGTGCTACATGCATGAACTTGTGAGGGGAAAAGCCATCACCAGCTGAGTCACTTCACTAATAGCAAGTGCCATGAACTGTTCCCATATAGACAGAGATGATGCTCAGCAAGGGAGCAACCAAGAGAGGTGCTCTGAGAAGTGGCCAGCCAAAGCCCATGAGGCTCCTGGGCTCCAAGAAACAGCCTCAAATTCACTTTCTAAACCCACAGGGATCCTCTAAGGCTGGGCATGGGGCACGCTGACAAATGTTGGTGTCTAGTGGGGTCATAAAGTGACAGGATGGGACCAAGCATGATGAGGTGAGGCTGAGGAGCTTTGGAGCTAACTAGCATCCTTCATCTGCAAAGGTGACAAATGCCTCACCTCCTGTGGCGTCGGTGTTTATTTGCTGATCTCCTCACGCAAAGTGCTGGTTGAGATACAGACAAAAAAGTACTTCAGCTGCTTACTTAGAATTGGGTGGACTGACCCAAAACCATTCAAAATCTCCTCTCTAGGTGCTCTGCAGCTGGCTTGAATGGGAGGAATGGTGAGAAACAGATCTTTACAGTACATTGGCTGCTTCTCACCACAGTACATTAAATGAGGCTGAGAAGCTGAAAAATCGTGTTAAGCAATTGGAGCATAATATCCGGGGAGGGGGGGGAAAGCGGGAAGAGACCATTGCTATTCCAGTCATCTGGGACTACTGATCAGGCTGGGAAAGGGGACTGCAGCATCACCTTCTGTGCAAGAGGAAGATGTTTGTTTTGAGATGTTATTAAAAAAATAGAAATTACAATAACACAAAGAATTAATTACTAAAAGTTGCCAGGAATTGGCAGACCAGGGAATGGTTTTGTCAGCATATGACTTTCGGGGAAGAGCTGAGCAGAGGGCTCAGCCAAGCTTTGCTGTGCTGCTCCCTGTGCACCTCTGAAGCTGTTCAGTGCACGCAGAGTGTGCTGGGAGCCGGCGAGCCCCTGGGACATGGTGCTGGGCACATCAGCCGGCCAGCTGCACAACCACCCAGGCACTGTGTTCAGTGTCCACAGGGAGGGTCGAAGTAAACAGGACACGGTTCGGTTCTTATTTCCCCCTTCCTTTCTGTGACATCCGCTCCCATCTATAAAAGTCCTTAAACACAATCCATTTTGAGGTCCAGGGAGAGATTCAAACTGGGGGGATGTGTTTCCTCTAGCAGGAGGCCTCAGAACAGGTCCAGGAGATGGGAAAAGCCTCACGATGCTTTATGGAAAGGCAAACTAAGGAATGAGAAATCAAAGCTGAGTATCTGCTTGATGAAATTCATTGAAAAGGACATTATATTCCTTATGAATAAAGCTATCATTTACTCAGTGAAGTGGGGAAGCCAGTCAGCAGATACTAATCACCGTTCACCCATCCAGACGGGCAGAATTTGCTTGCACCTCAATCTGCATTTATATCTCCAGCAGTATCAATTCACTGTACAGCAGAAACAAATGCATCTGAAACGTCAGCTTAAGCACCACGAAGGCACACAAGCAGCTCTGGGGCTCGGCAGGGCATAGCCAGCAACGCTGCACTGCCCACCTACGTCTTCCACTGAAGGAACCCCAACAGAAAGCAGCAGTAAACATGAACCCACTCACTATCTGCAAGAGATATCTTCAGGCGGTTCTAGCCAGAGACCTGATCTGAAAGTGAAGACACAAATCCTAACATTTTACAATAATTTAAAAGCCAGATGGGTGAGAGCATTGTTTGGACCAGTTGAGGATCTGGTCCTACATAAACCAGAGCAGAGCTTGGAAATGCCAGTGTCGAAGTGGAAAGACCAAGTGACAAAGTAGAAAGCAGTCCTTTGCAAGCTCTTGGGTGAGAAGGTTTTGAATCAGGTATCCTGAGCTTTAAAAAAAAAAAAAAAGCATTTTTTCCCCTTCCCTTTTCAGTGTTCTGACAGCAAACTCCAATGCACCATCATGATGAAGAGAAGCTTGTACACTAAGACCACTTCACTCTTGTATTTCTGCTGTCCAGAGTTGTGTGCTGTAGAATATGCATAGCAACATGGACAGAAACTGCATGGATAGATGAACGTGTCTGGCTGACAGAAGCTAGTTTCTGTGTTGAATGTCCCAAGGCAAAGCAAAGCAGATACTGCCCCCGAGCCTGTAGGCCACTGATGGCTTAGAGCATAGTAATCAGTGTGATTGGCCTCTCTGGGATTAAACCCTGTGACTGTGGAAAGGGTCAGGTCCCTGGTTAGCACTGACATCTAATTATTCATTCATGAGCATAGTTAATGCTGTAATTCCTGTATCTTCCGGGGCTGGATCGATATGCACCAGCATGGCAGCACAGGGAACTTTATCTACAGTAGTTTCAACCAAGCTAACCTTGGAAACAATAGCAGTGAAGACAGACAGATATCCCAGACATAACAGCAGTGTTCTGAAGACAGGTATCTGGGATCTAACAGCAACACCCAAGCTCCATCTACCAACAGGAAGCCACTCCTGGTCTGGCTGTATGAGTGCTATTGCTGCCCACGTTACCCAGCCTGAAACAAGCACACCACAGCCCTGCTGCAACCCCAGATTTGGTTTCATATATAACTGGGATTTAACTGGTACGCCTAAGTTAAGAGCACAGCTGTTGGGGAGCTGCCCTACATTCAAAGGGGGAAGAAGGTATCAGGAGGTGTCTCGGCCCCTCTAGAACCTGAGTGCTCCGTGCAGATCCCGGTCCAGGAGGCAGCACACAAAGGCTAGCGTAGGGAAAGCCTCTGTTACCAGTGGAGTTTGGGTCAGGAGCGTGTTTTGGAAAGCAGCTGCTCATCACACTGCTTGTCACACTGTTCCCATGCTGTGAAACAGCAAACTGGTCTTCTTTCCAATGAACCTGGATGGGAGAGTGCATCCAGCTGGCAGCAGATGTCGATCTCACAGGACTGAAAGACACCTGGTTCAAAGCCACCCTCCCAGAATGGACATGGCAAAGGCACCAGGTCCTCAGCTCCAGCCAGTTTACTCTGCAAACTCTACTTGCTGATGTGGGACAACGTTCATCAGCTGCTCTACCAAGATCCCCAGATTTGGGCAGATCAAACCTGGCCCAAGAGACTGGCAACGCCATGCCAAATCCAAATCACAAGGAAAGGGCCTAAAGCTGCCATTTCCCAGATGAGAATTTCCTCCAGATCCCACAGGAACTCTGTGGCAATGCCCAGGAAATGAAGGTGGATTTAATAACAAGACCACCCTCCTTCAGGATATTGCTTAACTTGCATTCCTACCTTGAGGCTGCTTACAACCATCTGTTGCTCTCTCTGCAAAGTTATTAGCCTCTTCCTCCCAAAGGGACATTCTGCTATAATACAACACTTTTTTTTTGGTCCTACTACTGCCTAATTCAGCTGACTTTTCCCTTTTACCCATTTTTGTTGTCTCCTAACCAGGTTCCATTGTTTTGGTTTGGGGTGGGTTTTTTTGTTTGTTTCTCCCCCGCTTCCCCCCCCCCCCATTTTTTTCTTTTTCTTTTTCTTTGAAATTACAAGCTTGTTGTGCTTGTTTCCATGCAGCAGAAACAAGTCCTTCCTTTACACTGAAGGTATCTGTCAAAACAGCAGTAAAAACAGCTGCTTACATAAATTTGCAGGGTGCTACTAAGGAAATGTAAATAGCTAACCTGCACCAGGGAAAAGCCTAGTCAGGGTGCTTTAGCCTCAATGTAAGTTTTGTTATGAAAATGGGGACGTGTCAGTCCAAGGAAATTTTAGCTTCACAGCTTAAAGAGTTGTAAAGAGGGACAAAGGGGAAGAAATCTTTCAGGATACTCCTTGCTTGGATTTCTTCCCATTCCAGGGAACAGAATAAATTTGGAGTTACTTCTGGCTTTTTGAAGCCACGTGCTGCATGGCAGAGTGAGGATTTGCCTGTCAATATTACACCTGGATTTGGAAAAGCATATGTCAAAAAGTCAGCAAATTAGACAGTGGTGTGGCAAGAGGGGGACTTCCACTTCACTTACCATTTGGAGGACACCAAAATATGACATCAGGTATCCAGACTCCACTGCTTCCAAGCCAAAGAAATCCATAGAGATGATGGAAAACATAATCAGGAACAAACCTAGAGAGAGGGTTAATGAAAAGCATATATCAATATACTGGCACTGCATACAGTGCCCCAGACCCTGATCCCAGTCACCCCCAGCATGAGTCAGTAGCTTTCCCTGGGGTTGCTGGGACTGGATATAAACATGAGCAGGATCCTATTCAAAGTCAGTGTAGTAATTTAATCTTTAAATGTTAACTTTTAACCCCCTTCCTTTCATCTTTAAATAATGTGACTATGTAGGCTGTAGATTCAGCTGTTTATTATAAACTGGTAAATATTTGTATCGCCGAAGCCAGACTAACCATTAAGAGAGCGAGAAAACATTTGTTCAGACAAGACTGTAACCGTAAAAATAATCTGATTGGACTCCTCGCCCCTTTTTCCTGACTCTAGATTTTCGCCACGGGGAACAACTCAGTGACATCAGCCCAAATACAGCTGTTGCCTGCAGAACTCAGCAATGACGCCAGTAGCACGTCAAGTATCTCCTGCGTGGACCGATAGCGGTGTCGACACAAGCGGTCAGGGAAGTACAGGCAGGAACAGCACAGGCTGGGGCTGCTTTTACAATTAAGGCAATTTCTGGAAAGTGTAACAGAAAATGCCCACTGAATCTTGCATCAAAATACGACAGCGTGTGTTCCCCCCACCGGCAAAGGTACACAAACAGAGACAGGCGAACGCACGCTCCCATAGTACGCAAAGAGCCACCGAAGTGAAAGCATTATGACAAAACATTTCTCTCAAGGAGTGCGATGGGTTAGGAAGCTGCTGCCTCCCTTTGTCTTGTGCACCTCAGATGGACCGAGACAGGAGAAAATTGGGGCTCTCCGCACATGAACAGCCCCACAACGTGCCCGTCAGAGAGCACTGATCCTGCTGGGGAGAGAAGAAGAGAGCAGATGACCTTCAGGGGTCCTGCTCTTCCTTGTAGGCTCTTCTGAGGTACAAAGAATGGATAAATAGGGAGCTGCAGTCCTCTCCTTCCTGAAGAAAACAGACCCTGGGAGGCAACAGGTGAAGACTGAGAAGTCAGCTTGAGTCCTGGCAAAGTGAATCACTAACTGGGAAGGATTTGCTGGCATTTCCCAGGAGTGTGAGGAGAGTGATCCCAAATTGCTGACAAGAACTCTACCAATGACTGGGACCCTAACAAACCAGTACAACTCCATGACATCCAGCAGCCAAACTATGCCCCTGCCAGTGGAGCACCTGCAGCAATGAAGACCTACCTCCAAGCACCCAAGTCTTTGCCTGGAGGGACCATCATCCTCCCACCCCAGGACCTGCCACAAAGCCTTCCTGAATCCCACTGGAGACACCTCTGCCCCCTGTAATGGGAATAGCTGCACCCCAACTGGCCCCATGGCATTGACGAGAGGGATGGCGGGGCCGGAAGTATGCCCTGCTCTTCTACTCTCTGGATATTTGGAGAAGGTGCCAGGGAGCTGGGGTTCATGAAGATTTATGGTTTCACCACACCCCTCCATGGAGAGCACCCTGTCTTATTCTGACTTTGAAATCGCTCTTAGCTCAAGCCAGTTTAAGGTAACATGCAAATCACAATATTTACTCACAACATCCAAACCAGGCAACAGAGTTGCACATGTTTATAAAAGGCACACGTGAAGAAATGAAAGAAAAACCACACTCGGTTTCACTCACAGGAAGATTAGATTGAAACGGGAGCTCTACCCTTCATCCTGCTACCCCTCTGCAGGTACCACCTAGGAGGAGCTCAACCTTCCTGATGCTTCTTCCTCATGCCACGTGCCAGCTTCTGCAGCTCCTCTCCCCTTTGAAGTCCCTCATTGAGCTAAGGCAGATTTGGATGTTTCTCTTCCAAACGAGCTGATTTCTCTTGGAGCAGAGGGATAGGCTGTGCTCTTTAATTAGCATTATACATTGTACAGCCCCCCTGGAGATGCAAAGGTCGCTTCTTGAGATGGATGTCTCCCACTATGTCTGCAGGTCACTTAAAGCTACCTGGCCAAGGGAGACTTCCTTGCCTTCCCTTCTTTCAGCAACTAAGGAGGTGTCTCCCACTGGCAACACATTTCTTGGTGAAACCCACAAGGAGAGCCCCAGATTGAACCCAAAAGATTTTATGCTCATTGAAACAAGTGTTTCTTACAAAGATCTCAGCAGGTCCCATCTGGGTGGGCTGCAGGTCACTTGAGTGCAGCTGCAGGAGTAACAAACCCAACCTGGGGTGGGTTCGCTGGCCTGGCACGTCCTCAGGCTCTTCTGGAGACACTGACAGCCCATGGAGGAGCTGCCCAGATAATCATAGAATGGTAGGGGTTGGAAGGGACTGCTGGAGATTATCTCATCTGGGGTCACCCAGACCAGGTAACCCAGGATCACATTGTCCAGGTGGGTTTGGCATCTGTCCAGAGAAGGAGACTCCACAGCCTCTCTGGGCAGCCTGGTCTTCTGGCACCCTCTCAGCAAAGAATTTTTTCCTTATGTTCAGGTGGAACATCTTGGGTTCCAGTTTGTGCCTGTTGTCCTTTGTTCTGTCACTGGGCACCACTGACCAGAGTCTGGCCTCATCCTCTTGACCCCTGCCCTTTAGATATTTACACACATTGTTAAGATCCACAATCCAGCCTCAATCCACACTGCGAGGCTCAGGTTTTCAACCAGGAAAAAAATGGAAAACATCAAAAAAATATCCTCAGAAACATAATCTTTTTTTGAGGGGGTCTAAATAAAGGGTAAACTCCTTGGAAAACCTGGCACCATGGGGATGAGTAACTAGGATTATGCAGCAGAAGGTAGGCAAATGGTTTGCTGGGTGCGATAAAGACGAGGAAAAGCACCGAGTAGCCACAGGAGTGCAAACTGCATTTTCAAAAAATAGAAGACATGACATCTCTCAAAGCAGCCCGTGGCTTTGGAGGGCAGCTCAGCAACCCGCACCGACGGAGAGCTGATGTGAGAAGGCAAAGCATGGCCTCTGGGAGCCCATCTCAACCATCCTGCGCCAGACTGCAAAGGCGAGGGGATGCCAAGCCCTAAGGCTCGCTGCAAAATCCTGTTCCACTTGTGAAAGAAAGTCCTTTTAAAAATGAGGCTCAGGTGCTAAAGTACCTTATTTTGTGTTAAAAACAGGTTTTCCAAAGGCATGAGGCAGCCAAAGATTGAGAGAAGCAGCTATTTATCAGTATTTTCAAGGCCCTGGCCATTTCTGGTCACTAAGAGATATGTTTGACATTTTTATCCCCGTGTTCTCTTTTCTGTTTCTTATCTACCGCAACGCACCTCTCTTTTCCCAGGTCAGCTGAGAACGTAACTCGGCCATGCTGGAGCTGTCTGCTCCATCCCCTGGCAGCTACCCTCCTGCAAGGGGCACAGAGCCCGTGTCTCTGCTTTTATACAACCCAGGGAAGAGGTTCCCAGCCCTGCAGCCTTCCCGGGGAGGCTCTTTCAGTCTCAAACAAGCTAATTTTAGACAACAATGAGATCCGCAAGGAACAGAAGATTTTCTTCTGTGTATATCACAAACTTGTTTACAAAGTAAATAGAGAACGGTCTGTAATTTGGGTGATCTAATTAATTATACAGTTGCAGCCTGGAGATGAAAGGTAAATGAGCTCACGAGGAGCTTCAGCCTCCAGCTGTGAGCTGCAGAGAAGTAGGTGATGGCCAAATCCCCTTTCAGCTGCCATCGTATGGTCAGTCACCTGAAGGGAGGAGAGACCTGCAAAGAGAAGTCACGAGGATTTTAATCACTCTTTGCTGTGCCACAAGTGCTATACTTGCAGGCATGCCTCAAGGGATCCCATTGCTCCTCTTGTGGAAATACTTCCAGCCATTTCAGCCACACTATTAGTGCACGTCCTGCCGGCAGTTTCAGCTTCAACACCTCCACCCTCTTTGCCTAGAAATTCCCTTGCAGTTTTGGGCAGGAGATGTTTATTTCGGTCAAGACAGCATTTTTGCTGTCCATGGGAAAAAAACATCTTCTGCAGCAGTGAGGAATTTGCATTTCATCAGGGATGACTAAAACAAAGCACAACTCGCCTGGCCCTTGGAGAAAGAAAAGGACACGGGAAATCACCGTGCAGACTGCATGTGGACACGGTCTCGGGCATTTTTAAACAGAGAAATGAATGCTACTTTAATCCGAGAAATGAGCTAGAATCAACAAAGAAAACCCTCTTAAAACATCACTTGACTGTCTCTTCCTGTGAAATACTGCCATTTTATAAACACTGTTTAAAATACAGTTTTAAGAGTTTCAGTTCGTAAGAACCAAAAAAACGCACTACTGGGGCAAGCCATCAGTCTGTGGAGATTGTAGCCTGTCTCCAGGGGTGTGGGGAGGACCAGCTGGTATTGCTGAACTCAGCCAGTGCCAACTACAGACAAAAAGGAAAAAAAAAAAGAGAGAGAAAAAAACGCAAAGAAATCCTTTACTTCTCCTGAATATTATTTGACAGCTCCAGCTGGACTTGTTCCTCCAGAGTCTTAGCAAGGAATAACAGCTGAACCTGACTGAGCCCAGAAATGCCACCTCCTTCACACTCAGTCACTCTCCACAGCCAAATCTACTTTCATTTGTAAACTGAATTGACAGTTTACAAATCAAAATTTAATTTGAAAATTACATTTCACATTATTTAACCTTCAAGGGCTTTTCCAGACACAGATGAAATGGGAAAAGATACAAAGTATAAAAGCTAAGGTGCCTTAAATCCCCTCTTAGGATCCCTGTTTGGAAGGAAAGCACCTTAGTTTGTTCAGATGCATGATGTGCACATGTTTTGATGTGAAAAAAATTCAATCCTTGAAACCACCACAGTCAAGAGAAACTGCACTTTTAGGTTTGACTGGGAAAAGAGCTGTGAAGTCTCTCTGTGTGGAAGGGCAGAGAACATCACCCTGTCCTTACACCACCACTAAGAAAGCCGACATGCTGGCTTGTCTCTAGACAAGTGGGGAGGAAAAAAGCGAAAGCGTTGGCAAAATGAAAGATTACTAAATTGTGGCCAAGGATATGTAAAACCCAGACAATTGGGAGACATTGATCATGCCAGGACAGCAACTGACTCCGAAAGAGCAGGGAAACAGGCAGGTTTGGGATGGGTTTGAGGTAGCAGCAGGTTCTATGACACAAAAAACCCCAAGCAGAATACATGAAGAAGAACAAGCACCAGCATCAGCATACAGGAGAAGAAATGTGCTGTGGCCCCCCTGCATGCAGCCAGTAATCAGAGCAGCCACAGCCTCTCATCCAGCAATCATTTTTATTTGTTGGGAAAAAAAGTTAGGCTACATATACCCCTTAAAACCATTAAGTAAAAACAGGAAGGATCTCAGTGTTTCTGGCAGCATATACATGAAGCAGTTACAGTCTAAATAGAAATGACAGGCAAGAAGAAAAACATTTACAGCCAGGGCTGATGGAATAGAGAGATTAAGTGATTTGCCAACAGTCACAGAAGCAGCCTGTGACAAGTGGTCTGTTTTACATTAAGTCCCAGGGTTTTGACCCTATGAGCATTTGAAAGCACTCAGCATCAAGTCAGAAGCTGAATCCTCACTGCTCCATGGCCTAATGTATTGTGCTTTCAGTAACCTGAGACAAGCCTGGTCTACAGTGTATGTCATCTTATTTTAAATACATCAGCAATCATGGGTAATGGGTGAGATTTACCTATGGGAAGCCCAGCAAAGACCTTGATTATGAAAACTTCCATTACTCCTGGAAACTTCATCAGGCGTAGGATTTCTCTGATGCTAAACATGCTGCCAGACTCTGATGTGCCTACAGAAGATGACATATTGATTAATACGCTATTTACACAGGTTAGAGGCAGGAAGCAAGGAACTCTGAGATTGTCTGCTCAGGTTCACCATCACTATTGAAGTACTATTTCTCAGAAACATTAAATACTTACTGGGCTCTGTCACATGATGGTGTGACTTTGGTTTAACCTGCAAAGGGATCCAAACCATTGCTATCACGGTATTTATGAGATTTCCCACCAGCCCAACATATGTAGGAACGAAAATGCTGCAAACAGAAAAAACACAGGTAAGCGGGTAAGTATCATAAACAAGACATTTATACCTCCATCCTGCAAAGACTTTGGTATTTGGATGAGGAACAATCCCCTTGAAGTCACAGCACATAAGGTTATAAAAGAGTTCACATCCTTTCATGGAAGCTTTGGGTATGACCACAGGTCAAAATTTCACCAAAAGATGGCTATTTGCTATCAAGATAGTTTATCATTTGTATTAATAACTGGGTATAATACAATGTTTTGAAACCTGTAAGTGTCAGGGGAGAACAGTTCATCCTGGTTTAATGAAGCTTAGAAATCTTCCCACAGAAAGCACAGCCTCTGCTCGTTGAGATCCACTTAATCTCACATTTCATTCATCTAAGTATTATCTCACTCCTTGAAATTTGTCAGAAAAATCAAATGAAGTCAAGGAAAGCACTCATGATGATTGAGGATGGCACAATACAGCCCAGCCTACAACCAGACCTGAAACCATGGAGATACAAAACCACTTGAAAAGGAGCTGATGAAGAGAACAAACACAATTTACAAAATCTTCTGAGGTGGTGAGAAAAAGGCACTTTGATTGATGCACCTATTTTTCTCCAAATCAATACCCCTCCAACTGTCCATCAGAACCCTATATGTTGGATGTTTAATAGAAGCGGGGTGACATCCTTAGACATAGACACAGTGAACAGCAATTATTAACAGTAGTTGTACAATGATAAAAAGGAAGAATTACAACTTATCTACAAAAACCCAAACGCACACCATTCACTCAAAGTCAATAGGGTCAGTACATCCTGAATTATCACTGTCCTCTTAGAAGATTAGGAAATGACTCCTCTTCGTCTTTAAGGGCATGTGGGAAGCTTTCAGACTCTGAAGGGCTTCAACTCTACCAAACACAGCTGGAACAAAGTCCAGGGCTGGAAGACTGAAACTCAGGAAAGATGAGCTGGAAACAAAGGGAGGAGCATGTTTTATTTTTAACACAGAGAGCGATTATCTACTAAACGAGCTCATTAAAAGTCTTCCCTGTCATGGGAACCATGTTAGTTGAAGGGTTTCGTAAAACCTATGCTTAAAACCTACCACAAGATGCAGGTTTGGGGTGGGAATGCCCAGCAGAGACACCACAGGCTGGTGTCATGGTGGGGCATGAGACTAAGTGCCCATCACGGTGTACTGGGGGCATTGACATTTAAGCACCTTGGACTTTAGCAAAGTAATGCCTGGATTCCAGCAGAGAAGCTTTGGAGCAGCGTTGATCTGTGCAGACTCAGAGGCGACTGCACCATCCCTGCATCCCCAGCAACCTGTGCTGCAAAAACAAGATGCAAAGAGAATCCGCGAGCCACCGACTGATGCTCCCTGGGAGCCTGCTGATAAAGGACAGCTTCTTGCCCGACTTTTTACTGCTGCTTTCCCTCTCAGACCATGGCATATGTTTTGCATGGAATAACCAGCAGCGCTAATTGTAAAAGCCTCAAGTTTCCTCCATGCAAGACAAAGGTGTGGTCTGAATAATTTCTGGAGTATTATTAAAGTCCCAGAGCAAGACAGTCAAGGGTTGAGATGCAAACAACCAAGAAAAGCATCAAAGAGCAAATCCATATATATACACATGTATTCCCACTAATAGCAGCGGCAAAATTTTAATTCTCATTAATTATTATTAATAACAACAAAGTCAGATAATATCTCCCTGCAAATGGACTTAGTGCAGTAATTTAGACCTGCTGCCTTCCGCCAAGCTGTTCTGCTAATTACCCTGGACCACAAAATTAGTCATTTACTGGATCATTATTTTTTATTTTTAGTACAGCAGATTGCCGCTTTCTGATTTAAAATTATCTGCCAAACAGTTCCCAAACTACTGAAACCAACTTTAGGGACCCAAATTTTTACCCAAGAAATCTGGAATTTCTACTTTGCATTGCAACATAAAATAAATTTACTAACAAGGCAGAAAGGATAAAATAGTCAAAATCAGTAGCTGCAGCTGGCTTAAAGTTTTTTGACATTTCTATATTTCAAACTTTCATTCTGATATGGAAAAAACGCAACACAAAAATTTTCAGTGGACAGAGAAACTTCCTTTCCAGTCCTATTTTTTCCTGAGGTTTTCCAGAATCCCACATGCCAACAAAAATATGTTTTACTCTTCAGATCCAAGGAGAATGACAGCAAGCAATGAAGGAAGGATCGCCCTATATAAACTAGTAAGCAAATGATGCCCTACTTCACTGCAAACATACGACTGATAACTCATTGCTGTGCAGGAGAGAGAACCTTGCAATTTTACATATTTGGGAAAACCTGGTCTTGCCATAATGGATTTGTGGCATTTTGTACAGCTGAACTCTGAAGTCAGAGAAATCCAGTAAAACGACATAGCTCAAAATCATGTTTCCCAGACAAGCCTGAAGTGTTCAAAATCATCTGAAAATCCCTTTCCTTAACCACAGCTTTCTGTAAGTGCTTCATCTTTTCCCACCTATCAAGTGCTACCATTCCTTGACGGAAAGGTGCTGAAGGTACACCCTGGGTCAGCTGCTCCACTATTCATCCTTCAGCAGGGATGAGCTCTGGAGTTGAACATAATGCATCTATGTCCAGGAAACCACCTCTTACATTTGCTTGTTTGCTCATTTAAGAAAGATGAAGTGAAACCAAGGGTCATAAAAAAGTCATTTTTTTTTTTCTAAACCCCATGAATTACACACAATGATGCCTCCTGTGCCACCCCTCTGGTATGGCATCAGTGGGACGCATCCTTCCACTCCTACAGTGTGAGCCAACTGTTTTACACAGTGGCAGCGTAGGGCAGCTTTCCTGACTTGTTATCACCTCCAAAACCCCATGAGGATTTCTCTGGGGCTCAGGGAGGTGAGCAATGACACACATTGTCTTTTCCTGTTATAAAAAGACACACAAATATTTGTGCTGTCTTATAAAAGGACACAAAGACATGTGCTGAATCATTATTTCTGGCAGCAGTGAAGACAAACACAAGTGGGTTGAGCTGACAGTATTCCTGCAGTGATGTTGACAGGAGACTGGAGGCCAACGCATTTGCCAGGGACACTGGTGAAGTTGCAGTGATGCTGCTGGATCCTCAGCTAGAGCTGCTCTGTGTCACTGCCAGTGAGGAAAACTCTACCTGCACCCTGGGATGCTCTGGGAGTGGGGTACAGCCCTGCAGAGGTGGGTGGGAAGAAGGCAGGGGTGGTTCAGAGGAGTCCAGCAAGCAGCAGGAGGGCAGGGGAGGGTTTGCACCCCACAGCAGCCCCGAGGAACAATGCTTTGGGAAGGGGTACAGTGATGCTGTTATCCCCAGCAGAGAAAACAGCTGGAAGTTAGCACTAATAATCCCTTTGCTGTGCTCACTGGACCTTTTTCTGCATGCTAAGCAAGTGGAGGATCCAGGGCCAAGCTGTTGCTCTTATTTCTTACCAGTCTGATGAGGAACAAGTGGTACAAACCAGAACAGCTAAGCTACAGGCAAGACATCCCGACCCCTCAGCAGGGGTAGGAACAACTGCTGGGTTGGCAGCTCCTGCTGCACAAGACTTGGCTCGTGGGCACTTTTTCTTTTTTTTTTTAAGATTTAAGCATGAAATCTCATCTCTGCTGACACCAGCGGGAGTCCTGCATTCAATTTTGCTTGTTTGACTTCTCAGGAGGAAGTTTCACCGGGAAGGGACATGGTGGCACTATTAAGACAAATGAGGTGCTTTAAGCAGGTTGTTCCCGCGGGACCTTTTCACATCCTCTTCCCCTTCCTGCCCTCCCTCTTGTCCCTCCTGGCTGTCCACAAACCAGCCATGTGGAGCCAGAACAAGCCCTGCCAAAACCAGCAGCAGATTTCCTGAGCAGGGCGGAAGAACAAAGGACACGGGCAGGACTAATACAGTTAAATTAAAGGGAGCGAAAGGGCGCAGCAGCTTCAGCAGCTGAGATCATTGTGTGGCCTCTTCCAGCTTCTTGCTGATTAACAGAGGTTAAGAGCCTTTACTGTCCTGGGCTTTATGGTCAAAATAACTCGGGCAACTATCTGCGTATTTCAGCACGTTATTTGTAATTGCTTTGCTGCTCTTACATCTGGAAAGAGAGTCCCACACTGACTTTTGCCAGCAGCCTTCCTTGCTCTCCCCTTGGGTTTTCTGCTAGCAAAGCTCCTCTCAGGTTGCCAGCCAAAGTCACAGCTGCCTGCTCTTCTTGTGTTTCCAGCCTTGCCATGAAAGGGAGGAACAAAACACAGTGCCCAGTCCTGCATGAGGCTGATGTGCCCCGAGGTGCTGCTGCCAGGAAAGTGCAAAGCAATTGGCTGCAGGGAGCAAGCGCTTGAGCTGGGAGCAGGATTAGTTTTTGCCAACAGAAGCAGATGCAGTTTGTCTGGACTTAAAGCAGTCTTGTTTGTCTGGACAGAGAAATAAGAAGAAAACATGAACCCATAACACCCACTAGACACTGCTTAACAATATAACAAAATCCTCTCCTTTTCATTTTCCTGCAGCCATTACGTAAGTGTGGTGGGTACATTAAAAGCATCCATTAAAAGAGTTTTAAAGAGTTTCAAAGCAGGATGGCTGGCCCAGGGCACGCTTGCAGTAAGTTACAAGGCTCACTTGATAGCTTGTGGCCATGGATAAGGGACAAGTGGCTGACAGCTACCATTGCCCATCTGGAAACTCCATCTTCAACGCTGGTGGGAAAGCAGCATTGATGATGAAACCATTAATAGTAATGTCATGGTAAACAGATTAAACCCAGAGAAAATACCAGCATTCAGAGCCAGCTGGAAGACAGTTGCATTTCTTCCCATCCCATGCTTTCCCAGCCCCTGCATTTACTTGCAACTGTCAATCCCCACGTGCCTGGGGCACAGCAAAGCGAGGGCAGGCTCAACACTACTTCGCAACCCGCTCCCATCAGGGCACCACACAGAGATCAAGCAGTGGCAGAGGAGCTGCAGGGAGACCACTGACCAAGTGTTTGCAGGCAGCTCATATTTTTGGCTCACAGATGAGGGTGTTTGAACAGAGTCCCTGCTGATACCTGCTACCCACAGCCCCCAGACAGCACCGAGCAGTGACGGGCACCAGAGTCTCTTGCTTCCACCAAGGAAGGCTGCAACAAATCAATATGGGATACAGTTCCGGGCTCCAGCTCAAATTCCAGTCCCTGCTCTGACCTTGCTGAGCTGCAATTCCCATCTTTGGTTTCCTCCATGAAAAGGCTGGGACAGACCCACGAAGGGCTGCTGCCAGACAGGAGGCTGTGTTCAGGCTGTGTGTGCCACAAGATGGTATCCATTGCTTTCCGATTAGCATTCCAGCCACAAAGCCCTGCTCTGCAAAGCCCAGGAGAAAAACGCGTGTGTGTAATCACACAATTAAATGTTGCGTCAATACAGCGATTCTTTCAAGGAGGAAGCAGTTTGCAATGATTCCCTGAGGATTAAGGGATCAATGTGTATTTCGGCAGTGAATGGGATTGTGTTTGTTTTCTTTCTCTTTTTCTTAATAAAGTCAAAGTTGAACATGGAGAGCGCATAAATTGTTTTTTAGTGACTCACTCCTACTTCAAAACAGCGCTGCATAAAGCGGGCATTCATAGCCAGCCCAGATTCCTTACAGAGCTCTGAAAGGACTCTCAAAATATTTCTTTGATTGCAGTCTGGCCACACTATCCACTCATCCACTCACACCCTTAGATGGTAGCTATGGGTGAAAAACAACTGGTGAGTTAAAAAGAAAAGTAGAAAAGTGAGGTGGAAAAAAAAAAAAAAAGATGAGGTGAAATCACAACACCAAACCACGTCTCCAGTAACCAGCTTCAGGTCTGTAAGAAAGTGAGCAATGGTCACTGTGTTCCTAATAACTTAGTGATACATAAACTTAATGTATTGTAAATCGGTGATGGTTTAGTTCGTGGGCCTTTGTCTTACTGCCCTGACAATTCTTGCTGAGTGTATTTCATCTCTGACCCATTGTGGTCTGATCTCTGCTATTGAGATTCCTCCTAAAGACAAAAAAAAAGCATGCACAAAATTTCACCAAAGCTTCTCAAAACAACAAAACCACAAAAGCCTCAATTAAAAATAGATTCACTGAGCCTCAAAAAATTTCACACATTTCCTAGGTTGTCCGTGCAAATGTAGAGAGATACTCTGGCTTCCACAGCCCAGGGTGTGAAATAGCCCAGTAATACAAATGAACCTAGACAGCCCAATGCTCTGTAGGCTTCAAGGCAGCCTGGCCAGTACCACCCATCATTATCTGTGCCTTCTAGAGGAAAACAAAAAAACCCAAACCCTTTCTTTCCACAGCTCCTAGTCTCCAACATCATGGAAAAAACATCACACAAAAGCATAAATAAGCATGGCAAGAGTCCTTCCCCCTGGCTCTCCTGTCCATGTGAATGCCCACATGAAAATGGTACATGAGGCAGGAAGCACAGGCTAACGTCAGCTGAAGGAGTGCTAAATCCCAAGTGGAACAAACACAGCCTCTAAGGGACATGTGCCAAAGAAAGAGGCACTTTCTCGCTTGCTTCCTCGTGGTCAGGAAGAAAGTACTTCAGAAGAGGCACAACAAATCACTTGGGATAAATCACCCGTATCTCACTGTAGCCCCTCAGTGGGACTCCTTTAGTTACAATTTTCCCCATTATTTCACTGGGAGCCTAGGATTTCTCTAGAGACAGAACATAAAACCTGAGCAGATACTAACCCCCACCCACGCATCAGCAGGAAAAGGAGGGAATTCACTGCCCTGATGCGACTGGAAACCATGACCAGGACGTCCCTTTTGCCAGATACACTTCAGATGAGGAGAGGCAGAAGTTGGCTGCTGCGGGTTTGGGGAGAGCAGGAGGCTCTTTTTCTCACTCCTGTGAACTTGGCATCATCAGAGGCTGTTCAAGGAGGTGGTGAGACTTTGCATCCGCACCCTCTGCAGAGCCCCTCACAGGGTGAGAATGAGTCACCCACAGACAAGTGCTCATTCAACTGCTCATTTCTAGGAGCAGCCACATCTGGAAAAATTGGGTGGTGGGAAAGGAAAAACAGATGAGACGGGTATGGACAATCTGCGCCACCCATTTCCATCAGAACTGGGTGAAGGATGGATGCTGAAGATGGGAGCTGGTGTGTTAGCAGGGCAAAGAGCCAAGAGCACAACAGCAGAGGCACGTCAGAGCTGCCATGTGCTGGGGACGTCAAGCACCGACTGAGGCCAGGAGTTCACAGCCATCCCCAAAGTCATCTGAGTTACCCGTGGTTTCGCCTCCCTTAAGGGACATTCACTTCTCTGTGCGTCACTGACACAGCACAAGGAGGGCTGCTGGTGGGTCTCGACACTCAACCTTGCAGAGAAAACACTTTAGGTCAGCACAGAGCATCAAATAAAAACACTTGGGCTTCTTCCACAGGGAAAATCCTCCTTTGGCAGAGCTCCCTTTGTGAGCGGTGCTCTGTGTGAATTGACGAGCCTGGCTGTCCGTCAGGAGCTCTGCAGCAATGAAGCTATCCGTCCCCCGCCAGCACCTGCCACGCAGAACATCCCAGCGATGAAAAGCAGCTTGGGGCAAGCAGCCCCTGCAGGAGCCCCAGCTCGAGCGTGGCAGGTCCTGCTGCCGCGGTGCGAAGGGGGTGGTTGCGGCAGGACGCTAATTCCCGGGCAGCTGGAGCAGCCTGCCCGTGCCAGCCCGTCCTGCTGCCTGATCCAGCGCAGAGCTCTTCCCAGGAACTCGGCTAATTGCCGGAAGAGGCCTATCAGTTTCCCTGCAATGAGACGGGGGCGGATTCGCGTGCTTTGCCATAACCCGCCACTCATTTCAAGTATCGTTTATTCTTGTGCGCTCTTTTCTGGTATAACACGCTATTTCAAAACACTGCACTTGGCCAATTCAAAGCTTGTGCTCTTACGTGTGGTTATTGATTTTCCTGGTTGCCTGGCGCAGAGGGTCCTGCTGGCACCTTGCTGCACCCAACACCCGCACGGTTACAGACATTTCTAACAAGGGGGGGAATGAGCTGCACTCCCCAAAACAGCTTAGTGAGCTGGCTCACTAAGGCACTGCTCGCCTCATGCTCCATGGTATCGTATCACCCTGTACATCTAGAAATGGGGGAGTCCATGCAAAGACCAGGTATGAGCTGCACTCCCCAAACCGGGGCTTGCAACATCAGGCTTTGATGCCAGCAGTGCTAATACTGGATGAGCTGGGGCAGGTCAAGATAGGCATCAGAAAGTAGGTGTAAGTGGTCAGTTCTCGCAACAGAGGCATCCCACTGGTGAGGCTGGGACATGTGCTGTTCAATCTATCCATGAATGATCTGGAGCAACAGGGAGGTAAGAAGGTTTGCTGAGGATACGCAACGAAGAGAATATTGCAGAAAAGAGCAGCCAGTGGGGAACTGCACGTGGCCCATACAGGGCTGAGAGAATGGGCAACAACATGGCAGCTGTAGGTCAGTGAAGATTGATTTTAAAGAGATGCATGCAGGGAAAACAAGTCTTATATTCACATATGAAATAATGGTTTCTGAACTATTATTACTCAGGAGTGAAACCTTTGGACTACCATAGACTACTCCACACAATCATCATCTCAGTGCTCAGCTAATCAAACGTTAGGGATTATCATGAAAGTAACAGCAAGTGAACAAAGAGAACCTCATTAGACCACTGTATAAACTCCTGGTTCACGAGTACTTTCAATAATGCATGCAGTCCTGGTCCCTTCCTCTCAGAAGATATCTTAAGAAGTGGGACAGGCTCAGAGGACAGCAACAAGGACAGCTCATGCTGCCTGAGGGGACTGAGAGCCTTCACCCCAAGAAGATGTCCATGGGACATCTAATAAAGGTCCACAAATTTTTGAGGGACTTGGAGCAAGAGATCAGGAAGTGATCAGCATGGACATTTCCACCACAAGAACTGGGAAGCACCAAAGCAACCTGTCAGAGACTGGTTCAAAACGAAGGGAAAGGTCTAGTTCTTCCCACAATATGTAGAAGGTCACTGGAGTTTGTTACTACTGGCATTGTGGAAGTAAAAGGTTTAGAGAGGTACAAGGAGAGACTGGACAAGCACTTGGAAGAATGATCCATTGGAGATTACTAGAGTCATGAACCACAATCATTCACATCAGGAAATCCCTCAAGTTGAAATAGTTGGAGGCTGGAAAAGTAATCAGTGAAGTATTCTGCAGCTTTGTCCCACTCATTCTCTTCCCTCGGCTTCTTACAATGATTTTTATTGGAGAAAGGATACCAGATCATGTTGAGATGCAAGTGCAATTTCCTCCTCGGCAGCGAGAATCAAAAGTGTGTCTCCCACCACCACCTCACAAACCAGACACACTCATTTTTCTCATTCCCTGGGAAATGCTGCTTTTTTTTCCCTACAGTCATTAAACATCCAATTAATAACTAAAAGAATAACCACAACTCTCACTTTGCATTTGGGATGTTCCTTTGGGAAAAGGTAATACTACATTTCAGCCCATGAAATGTTCATTTATCTTATCATGTGACTGATACAACACAAAGATGCAATCCCCCATCTCTTAAACATAGATTTTTCCCAATCTTTTTCTTGCATTCTCTAACCACACAAATAGTTTTTTGGGGTCCCTCCTACCTTCTTCTTCTTCATGGTGGAGTTTTGCTCCCTAACGGGTGGCAAACCCTTCAAGCAATTTAATTTCTATTTTTATTTTTAATTAAGCAACAAAATCTGTGCTTCCGAGCTCCGAAGGTGATAGATTATTAAAACGCTCACTTTGGGTGTGTTGCCGGGTAAGGACTCCCACACACAGACTGGTTAGAATGTGAGCAGTGCTTGCTAGACTACCCTGTGACTCACCACCAAACGCATGGTTAATCATATGTTACAGCATGTCTGACTTCATAGAGTCCTGTAGGTGGTATGAAATAATCTTTGAATGAGTTCAAGCTTTTTCTAGCTTTTATGAGGTTACAACGCTTCAGACTCCAAAAGACTCAGCTGGGCAGGAAACTGTTGAGGATTTGCTATAGTAACCTGGGCTGCACTCTCAGCATGTCAGGTCTCAGCTCACGGCTGTGCCTTTGGACGATCTGCAAGTTTGGCATCAGCTGAAGTTGTTACCTCTCACTGATCATGATGCACTCACTTACTCAGAGCTGGCTCAAAGCAACGCGTAGGCAGAGCTGCCCAAGGATGAGGGGTGGGGTCCGGGTAGTTCCTGTGAGGGGAAAGGGTAGGATTTGGCTGGGAAAGAAAGCATGAAGAGAGCTCTGGTGAGCCAGGACCACTGCCTCTGCTAGCACTAAGGAGATGGGTGATGACTGCTACTTCCAAGAGGACATCTGCCACCTTCCAAAATCAGACACAGGAGCCAGATGCTCTGGCTTTCCCTAGCAAACGTGCCTTCTTGCCGCTCTGGCACAGGCAAGTGGACAACAGGACTGTGGGCAGACAGTCTGATGCTGCAGACAGCTACCTATTTTCCCAATGCATGGAGATGTCCCAGCACTGGACCACCAAAGGACTCGAGCTTCTTCCTCTGCCAGTCCCTTTTGCAAGCAGGGCACTGGCGAGGCTACTGCAATGATCCAAGAGAGCAATCCTTGCATCATGCAGAAGGAAGGGCTCCCTTTACACCCCACACCCAAAGCCTAACTAGGTAAATAGTGAAGTCATAGACTAGCCAAGTCTGACAAATTTCAGGACTGCGTCCACATGAATGACATTTTTAAGCTACGCAATCCCTGTCAAAACAAGTTACTTTACCTTGAGGTAAAGTTAACTGTAAATGCAGCCTCCTACCAGAGGTAAGGCACAGACTGCTCTCGCCTTGGAACAAGTAGCGGCAGCCAACACCTCCTACCTCGAGGTGTGAAAAGTCTTGCCATGCTGCATCAAGGGTTCCAGCACCTTTTGTCTAATAAGACCTTTTAATGAAACAGGACCCATTAGGGCTAATTTTGTACGGGAAGTGATGTTGGAACGCTACTACCCAAAAAGTCACAAATAAAACATTTCACACGTCAGCTGGAAGACTTTCCAGCAACCCCCTCTTCGGTTGTACAATAGCCCCCTTGGAAACAATCCTTTCTGCAGCAAAGACAGACCCTGAGGGCTGTGGTGCAGCTAATTTGATTTCTTGACGAGTTTGACCCCAGAAGGAGGGATCTGCATGAGAAGAGTGAGTCACTCCAGTTCAATAATGGGCGAAACCATTAATTAAAGGTGCACAGTTTGCTTGCTTGGGCAGGCTTCCTACGCTCCAACCATGAGTGGTCTTGCTGTTACTATATTTACTGAACTCTCCCAATTTGTTTCCCTCATTTAATGTACAAGTATTTTCTTTCCCTCATTTAATGTAATTCATACCAGTCAAATATAATTGCAGGGTCTTCTATGAGCATCTTGCACAGTTCCGTGGATTCCAACGCTGCCAAAAAGAACATGAGACCAGCCTTTACCTGCAGACCTCATGCAGTGGTTGCATTTCGAGCTCTGCCTAACACACCTTTGCTCTCAGTTGGAGGCGTTCCCCTTAGGGAGAAAACGCGCTTCGTTCATTCCTCGCACCACGTTTCATCTTGGCCCTGCTACCGAGACCACCTACAGGGATGCCAGTTAGTATCATCCGCATGATGCCAAACTGGTATTTACAGGAGCGCTCGGTGGGAACCACATCTTAGGCAGCCTCACGGGCAGCCTCCCCACCCAGCCGCACGCTCACAGCAGAAGCCCGCTCCAGTCGCCACCAAATGACAGCAACTGCCAGCTCCCCGACGGACGTGTACGGCAAATCGCAGGCAGCGTGTTTACTGTATTTTTAGTTACGTTTAATTGCAAATTAGCAGCTGCAAACAAGGAGGGGCGAGCGGCGTGCGAGCCACCAGCTGCCTGCAGGGGAGCTGGGAAACCTCCCCCGAGACAGTTCCGCAGCTCCCGCCAGCGAAGCGCTGGCCTGCTGCACGCTCGGGATTCCTTCTGCCTACAACATTTACGGGTCAAGTCACCCGGTGTTGCAAGGGCCAGAGGCCACACTCTTCTTTGGCAGGACATCTTAGGTAACACCTGTATTGTAGCTGCTACAACCAGGTAACTCGAGGCAGCAATGGATCATGTTCTTTAGCGGCCAGCAGCGGTGACCGTTTTACGCCGGTGCTTGTGATACCCTGGAGCCTTGCAGGAGCTGGCTGCGTTCAGTGCAACAAAGAGGTCTGCATCAACAGGCAAACTGGCTGATGAGGAAATTATTTACCTCTTGAGGTGACTAGCGGGTTGTTGAGTTGTCTCTTTTCAGTGCTCAATGAAAAAGAATCATGTGGGTTTTGATTCGCTTCGATTTTCTTTTCAGCAGGGCGAAACCATGAAAACACGGACTTCAAAGTGCTGCCAAGCCTGTTGGATGTACATCTGTACAGCACCAGGGAAATACTGGGGTGTCCAAAGTACAAGGATCTCCAGACCTGCACCCACATCAGTCCTTGTAATAGTCCTTATAGAAAGTTTTCCTTGCATATATACAGAGACAGATCTAATGCAGTATCAGCTGAAAAACTCACACTCTAAATCTCACAATTTATCTGCGTAACATCCCTGTGGGTTCAAACACCCATATGTACTCAAAAGGAAATGCAGAACAGAAAACCCAACTGCTTCAGTAAAGTCACATAAAGATCATAGTGGAAAAAAAAAAACCAACTTAAAAATGAGGTCTCTTACATGCAAGGTTAGAGCTTGCACCTGTGGACGACACTTTTCTTCTACTCTTTCTTTTCCCTGGATTCCCTCAAAAGCCTTTTCTGCTGCCCCAGACACAATACCAGTGCAACAGGAACCCACAACTCACTGTGTCTTGCAGCACCATGACAACAGGCACCACTGTATATTACAGCACCATTGAAGGGAGCAGCACACATATGTAGATTTTAGAAGTGTGTGACGTCCCTATTACTGGTTCAAGAATTCCTCCCCAGGAGCCTTGCCATTGCACGCCAGTGTCAACTGGCCCAGCTCCATAGGAATCAGCTGCCCTGGAAACAGGCTTCGCCCCAGGGACACATCCTGGAGCCCTGACTCAAAGCATGAATTTGAGTCAGTGGAAACTTGTGTGAGGAAGGACTGAGTAAAAACCACAGGGGCAAAGTAAAACAAGCCATGCAGTTCCTGAGAAATTAGTGAGAAATGCTGCAATCCTAGCTGCGCCAAGGGCATCGTGGAAAACGGGATGGAAAAGATCAGCTGGGGGCATTATGGAAAAGATGCAAAGACAGAAGGAGCTGAAAATGGTTTACAGGATCAGGCCCAACATCAATGGTGTAGATTCAATGACTGCCAATCCCCATCCAACTGGCAGCACCCAGTACAAAGAGCCCAAACAGAGAGCAGACATATGCATTAGCAGCAGGAAAAGACTTGAAAGTCATTGCTCTTTAGTAAGTTGCCAGCACCAGTTGAGGAAAAAAAGATAGTATGAGTTTAGTATGTTTTACCAACATCTTTACATTTAAGCCCTCCTTCAGATCAAGGCTAGTAGTTAAACTGGCCTCAAAGGCCATTTTTTTTACCAAATGACACAAACTAAGCACAACTTACAGCACTTACAGATATAGCCAACAAACCCTGTATTTCAAGTACACTAATAATGAGATATCCTAAAAACAAAACACCAGGGGATTTGTAGGCTTTAGGGATGTTCTTTCTGGGTTGCTTTAAGCCTGGTTAATATTTGCCTTTAATTTCTTCCACAGACCTATTTCTCGTAAAATCCAAACATGACTGAAAAAGAGAGGAGAGCGTTGTAAGATCACTAAACATGTGGAAAAAATCATCCCAGGGGGAACATGAAAGCCATCTGCCTGAGACTCTCTCTGCACTCATCCTGCAGACACAACCAGCGAGACAGATGCTCTGGTGGCAAACACAAATAAAGTGGCGAACCCTGGTCTCGGCTGGCATCAAAAGAAACCACACATCCAGTTGTCCAGAGAGCTCCTTTAGCTAAGAGCATATTAGCCCCTAGGCTAGCCAAGACTTTATCAGTTGGAAAATCCCCATCAGGAGTGCTAGCTGCAAGGGGGAGGGGGGGGGAAAAAAAGAAGGAAAAGAAACAGGGAAAGATCAGGCAGGACAAGCCTGAACATGTTCAGTTTGTCTTTCCTACGTTACAATTATCTCCTCATTCCTCAGAGCAAAAGGCAGTTCAAAGAGACAATAAACTCCTTTTTAGTCTTACACTCAGCAGCAACGTCACTAAAACTGAAACGGAACTGAAGTGGTTCCCAGAGATAAGGTGACAAAAGAAATTAAGCCCTTCCCTACAGCCACCCTTCGGTAAAATATCGGCAGAGAAATAGAGGCACCACTTCAGACATAACTGTGGCATTTATGTCAGGAAACAAGCCTCACCTTAGCGGTTTCAAGCAGATTAATTTACTATACTGCTCCTCAAGCTCCGCAGCTGCTTCCTCCCTTTGCATTGCAAGGATATTGGCCTCTAAGGCTCATATTAACTTCATTTTATGGGATGGATAGTATTTTATTGTCAGGAAATGCAATTCCCTTTTGGAGTACAATTTAATAAATGCTTCAGTTTAGGTCCCACAAAATTTGGGCTGAAGCACTGTAGGCCATAAGATGGGTTTGGAGCAGGCAAAGCACAAGGGACCAGTTAAAGCAGCCACCAAACAGGGCTTTTCTTTAAGTCCCTCATTTGGGCACCAACGATGTGGGCCAGTGGATGGTCAGAAAAGAAATAGAGCTGACAGGCAGGGAGCACACTTGGGATGGTACCCAAGAGGTCTCCAAGGGCATATCCACCCCATCATGTGATCCTCCCCTATCAAATGAAGCAAAACCAAAGGTGCAGGGCATAATTATGCCACAGGGACCAATTAAGTGCCAAAGGAAAAATAATTGGATATGCAACTAAAAACACGAGACACTAAACAGCCTTAGACAATGAAATATTTGGCAACTGCAATACTAGACATGGATGGGACGGGCGGAAAGAAAAGGCTCCATTGTCCATTACTAAACTGCCCAGAAAACATCAAGGGGTTATGCTGAAAAGTTACTATGAAGTGAAACCACAGATTTGATTTTATTTTTTTAATTAATTTTAAATCTACTTCCCCAAGATTTTTATAGAGCATGGAAATCACCCTGCTCATCACCCCAGCTCTGGAGTCTCCTTGCTGACATATGTTCATGTAACGGTAATGAACTTTGACCCAGCACAGGACAGACATCCTTTCTAACCATAACTGGGCTTCATAGGAACTTAATTATCCAACAGGAAAGCCATAAATACTTCAGATTGACTCAGTTTGGGTGCACTGGATTTTTTCCTGCCTTTCACTGCGTCAAGGAACTTCTTTCCACCCTACAACCCTTCAGAAAGGGCCAAATGGATGAAGGAGTCAGCAGTCATGAATAATCAGGGAGGGACTTTTCCAGAACAAGGAGGTTGCAATGTGAAAAAGTCTTTCTTCTTGGGGTGACATTTGCATGACCAAGGGATGACATAATAAGTCCACAAACAAAAAAGGCTTTATACTGCCATGGTGGCTTTCGAAACCTCTCCAGATTGGCTTGGTCCTTCCCATCTGTGCAGAAGAATCACATTTTGGGGGCAGGAATTTAAGCTCCATCTACACCAGGTCAATTGTCATCTCTGCAGCCCTGGCTTTCTCTCATTCTTTCTGGCTAATGCAATCCTATGACCTGAGTTAATGATGCTATTTTACAGGGCACAACATTTCACTGTAGGACTGAAGGGATTTACTTCTGCTCTGGTATGAGGGTATAAGAGCCAAGCAGAACCCTGGGTGACAAACTTGTTTACATAGGAGATCTGTGAGCGTACAGCTGGAGCCACCTCCAAGAGGCAAGGCCAGTGCCTGGACACCAGCTTGCAGTGAAGGAGCAGAAAGAGAAAGCACAAACAGTATTGCCAGAATGAAAAAGCAACAGCATGCCAAGACACCCCTACCCCTCTGCCTTGCCCCCCCTAAAAAAGTAATCAAGCTCCTGTTAGACACTTGGGAGCTTCTGGAAGTGTCAAACTGAAAAGGAGCTGCTGAAGTGCAGTCAGAGGAGCTGCGTGCCAGGACGCATCCTTGCAGAAGCAGCTCAAGCACTACGGGTACAGCTGGGGCACTGAACTGGTGCTGGAAACCCAGACTGGGTGTAAAAACACAGCACAGATGCTCAGAGGCAGAACTGATGTTTCACCTCCAGCACGGGCTGTTTGCCATATGTGGACCTCTGTCGAGAGTTCAGCTAAATGTATCTGAAACTCTGGACACAATCCTTTATTTTGCAGGTCATTTATTTTTAAGGAGAGGGACGAACAGTGATCTCAGGAGTCAGAAGCAGGTAGTTTAGATCCCTGCAGAAGAATGTCCAGGGACTTTCAGAGCAGTGAAGCAGGCACTGCAGGAATGATGGACACTGGACCAAGCCCAGCCTCCCAAGCCTAAGGGGAATTGCTCACACCGCCAGGAGCGAGGAAACCATTTCTCACCAGTATAGGAAGTCAAGCGCTTGGCAACAAGGGAGGCAGCTCTCCCACAACTCCGGTTACGCAAACAGCTGCCTTCTGCTGTGTTTCAACATGCTTCGCTGCTCCAAAAATAATTTCCTGCTTGATTTGATACCATTAGCAGGAGCAGAGCACACAGCACAAATGGTCATGCCGCATCAGGCTGGATCCAGCTAGCCACTGGTTTCTAGCAAAAACCCCAATTTCTTGTTTTGGCAGAGGGGCACAAATATGCAGGAGGAAAAGGTAAGCGGGCGATAGCGTAAGTCCTCTCCTCTTCCTCCACAAAGGATTTTGACGCAAGGCTGGATAAAAGTACCTGCTACCTTCGTCCTCCCGGGCCTCTTTCCAGAGCTGAGATTTCCCAGCCCTTACAGCTTGTAACACTTATGGCATATAACCAACACTCAGCAGCCAAGCAGGAATCCATGCCAACATAAAGTTCAACAACAAAGTCACTGCTTGCTGGGCGATTAGGAACCATGCTGGTCCTGGACAGAGCTCCCCCACAGCATAAGCACCCGATACCACACCTCCTTTCATTCCACACTGGATGAATTTATGTCCCCTTCAGGGGCTTGTTGGAGTAATCCCAGTCCAGCCCAGTGCTTTGGGAACAGCGGCACTTTCCATTCCTAGCTGGACTGGAATTTGGATAGCAAATTTTACCCTAAGGTGCATCTGATTTCCTGTTCCCTATTCCCAGCCCAGGCATCTGCATGCCCCTTCCCAAGGGCCAGCCCTGGGGGGACCCCTCCAGGGGCCTTCATCAACAGTGCTTCAGAAACCTTGAGAAGTAGAGAAAGTTAAAGATGCCAAGGCCCAGCACATCAGCATCACACTCCATAGCCTGTGGACTCCCAACAGCACAGTACAGCAACCCTCCCAACTCATGGCCATGCACATGGGTTAGTCAGGATCTTCCAGGTGAAGTTCAAGCCATGTTCAGCAAAGAAATGAAGCAGCAAAGTAAAACTCAATGTCACCCAGTAAAACAACTGCTGCAAAGTGGGATTCAGAAGCTGATAGCATGTCCACAAGATCAGTGTATTTGAAGTCAGTACAGAGCAAGCACTGGTGTGAAGGAGGACTTCCCAGCAGGGTCCGAAGGTCTGCTTTAGCATCTGAGGAAGCTCTGTGGGGTTTTCCAATACTACCTGATTGGGAAGCAGAAATCCTTGACAGCATCAACCAAGTGATTTTGTGCTGCCTTTCTCCTTCTCTTAAACCTTGAAATCTAAGTTGTGCAGTGGCACTTGTTTATGCCTGTACATTTTAAGCCCAAAGAGACCATGAAGGACCGTTCTGTCTGATCCACACCACACAAGCCTTACCAGCCTCTTCTTTCCCCAGTCATTCTTTGAGCCATACAGGGGCTTGTGAAAGATGCCCCTCAGACATGACTAGAAGAGTATAAGAGGTGATGAACCCACCGTTGCTTTTGAGGAGCTTGGACAGAAACTAACCTTAGAAGGTAAAGCCATGAAAAGAGATCAAAGTTTCCATCAGCAATCCTGCACAGGACATAACTCCAGGATGACATCCCCAGCTTTCATACATGAGACAATAGGCATCTGAGCTGACCCAAATGCCAGGTGGGGCCTCTTCTGTCACCATCACAATAAAAGGGAATAACCCTGCAAAGAAGGTGGCTCCTCCATTGCTGGAGGACCTGAGCTGGGTGGGAGGACAGGACCGGTGGGAAGAGTGTGCAAGCTGGTTTCCATGCTCAACTGACCCACGTCTGCAGCTGCTGCTGCTCCCAGAGCCTGAGGGAGTGCAGATAAGCAGCAGTTCAGCTTTTCCAGACATAGCACAATTCCTGTTTACAGCCTCTGGGCTAGACTTTTCAAAAGAAGGAGCTAGGTGTCTATTCATGTAGGAAACCAGGTGTGTAAACAGTTCAATTAATATACCCAGCAAACTGTGCTCTAGCACAGCAAAGAGGGCTAGTGGAGACAAGCCAAGAGCACAGGAGCTGAGGAAGGAAAGTGCTTTTAAAGAATATGCCTAATTAGAGATGGGCCTGAGCCAAAAGTTTCTATTTGAACACCTGGAATAGCCCTGGGGAGCAGAATTGCAGCCTGAGCCCAGATCCACATTTTATAACTTGCTCCTCTCTCTCCCAAATGAACTGAAATCCAGTTCCAGCCCCAACCACCAGTCTGAGCTACAGGTCTCCAACGGCCAAAGCTTGGAGATCTGGCTTTCTACTCTCAGCTGGGTTTTGGCCAAGCCACTGTGCTCAGCTGCTGGTGCCCTCTGTCCCTCTCACCCCACACTGCCCAGTGCTCTGCTGTGGGCCCGCTCTGCCCCATGCGAGAGCTTGCTGTTGCTGCCTGGCATCTTGTCCCTGGATCACTGACTCAAGGTGGAGATGCCCGTTCAGTGTCTGATGGCACATCCCCATTTGCTCCAGGGGCCGGGGCATCACCAGCTGTGTGATGACCAAGCCCTGCTTTTCACTGCACCGCATTCTCCCTGCCCTTGCAGGCTACTGCTGCAGCTCCTGACCAAAGCAAGATGCCTGCCCCAACACAAAGCCAAGTGGCTCCTCCAATCATGCTTGCAAGGCAAATATTGACAGTGACTGTCAAGTTTTGTGTCAAAGCCGCAGCATCAGGGCTTGTTTTGAAAGGGAACAACCTTTACGGTGAGCAAAATCCCCCGTGCCCTTTAAGAGTCCCTACAGAAGTGGCAGACTCCCTTTTCTCCCTTGCAGCTCAGTTCTCTAGGACAAAGCACTAAACTTCACCCACACCTTCCCATCTCTTCTGAATGTAGGTTTTCTTTATAGCAGAATCACATTTGGCAAAGGAAGGTCAGGCCCATCCCCATAAAACTGTCATGCCACAGGCACGTTATGCCTTTCAGACAGCTTGCAAGGCTGACTAAACATTTACTTTTGGATGGCTCATTTCCAAAGTCCCGAAATAGATCCTTGTCCACAATAAAACAGTGCCTGGGTGTGCCATCAGATGGCTTCATTGCCCCACTTGCATTCCTGCCCTTTCCTCCCCACATGGTGCCAGTGCTGCCCGGCGCCGAGCTCGCTGCTGAGCTACCCCTCTCAGGGCAGACCTACAGATAGGCGAGGAGGCCTTATCTTTGAGCTGGATTATTCTTGGGAGGTATTTGTCAGTCATTTTTACACTATCTGACCTTGATTCCTGTTAGGCTGAGGTAGGTGACTAATGCACATGGCTTTTGATTGCTTTGCCTTTCCCAGTGGGCACCCAGCCTCTCACCAGCACAGAGTGGGATGAATTGGCACAGCTGGAGAAGGGCAAATGGGATTTGCTCATGCTGGATGCTGTAATAGCCAAGACACCGTTTGTGTTTTGGACACCTTTCAAATAATTTAGCTCCACTGCTATTCAGGGCAGCTTTGCATCACAGATGTACTTTTCCAGCTATTGCAATTTTTTCCCTGATATAGCTGAACCTCTGCTCCCAAGAAACAACTAAAAATAAAATAAAATAAATAAATCAGGCTTTATACAAAAGCACAAGAAAAACTTCCTGAACCCTTCGAGGTTCAAGAGACTCCATCTGAAAAGTGCCTGCCATCCAGCACCCAGGCAAAATCAAAATGATGCAATTTTTGGTAGGGTGGGCAGATTACAATCGAGCAATTACACATCCCAGACCATGTAATCACATGCAATGGGAACACACGTGGGTGTAGTGCGAGGCGTGAGCCTGGTGTCACCAACCACAGGCTCCTCTGCTTACCCTAAAGGAGTTCTTCAACAAGTGGTTTCAAAATTTCTTTTCTCAACATCAGTAAGTTCATCTAGAAGTAGGTCTCTTTTCTGCCATGAAAAGTAATTCCTGGAAGACTGGGAAACTTCCAGGAAAACATCAGCCAGAACAATCAATCCATCATCTGTCTCATATTGAACTGTGTCTGGACAGTTGGAAAGGGGAGGGGGAGAAACCCATCACACACAACACAGATGATCTGTTATACAGCTTTGTGTCAGGAAAGAGCCTTTCTAAGCTACTGTAGGAAGTCAACATCTGACACATGAGCATCCTCAGCTTTAATAACCATTACTGTCTTTCATCTCCCTTTTTTTAAGGTCTGAGAACAGCATTTAAGACTCTGGCCTCCTGTAAGCATCGCTCAGATGTTCCCCAGATGGCTTCTCCAAGGGGATTTCTAATTATTTGGGTTGTTTAAAGACATCTCCTGCAGGAATCTTTTAGGTTTCTGGAGGTTTCCTTCCTTCCTCTACAAATTTCTTTACCCAGAGCCTGATTTAAAACCAAACTCAAAGGAAACACTTCCAATTACTTCAATATGTCTCAGATCATATAGCCTGGGGTAAAAGAGAAATGAACCAAATCCCATAAAAATAAAAGATGGTGCAGATTTCAAAGGGATTCACAGTGAAGTTTTGTAAAGTAATTAGTCCAAAAAGTTTCAGCTATAAGATCACAGAACAAAGGAACATTTGGTGAGACTGAGAAAGCTAATACTGCACACAGACCACAAAGGATTGGATGTGTAATTCCCTCTCCACCAAGAAAAATAAATTAAAATCGAGCAACAATTGCTGTAATAACCAGTAAACAAGAAAACCTCAGATGTTCAAGAATATTCAAAGTTTTCAGATCCTGAACTACCTTAAATGGACCAGATTTTCAAAAGTGCTAAATTCCCATCCTGTGAAACCCCACGTTAAGTGCAGTTGGGAGACTGAAAGAAAATCACAGTTATTTCTGAAAAGCCTGATTGCAGAGGGTGAGATTGGAGAGCACAGCAGAGCCCCTTACGTGTTTGTACAGTAAAGTATGCTAACGAAGGTAGAAGGCCTGTAACTTCCAAAGACCATCCAAGCCACCTCCCAAGCAACAGTTCAAAGCTGCTGCTCCGTATCACCCAAAATGGGATACAACCCTATGAGTCACGTCGTCCCACCTCTCGCAAACACCAGCTGGGCAAACTGGGAGTGCTTCTGCACATGCTATTGCACAGACCCACTGCTGGTTCAACACAGAGTGCACTGATGGACCTTCACCATGGTGTCTGGCCTCTCAGATCACACCATTAGCACTGCCCTCCCCTTGGATCGGCATCTCTACTTGCCAGAGATGCTTGAGGCCATTCTCTACACCACTTGGTACAGCACAGGGCTCAGCCCAAGCAGTTGGGAACTTTCAGTCTGAACGTTACAGAGAATATTGCTGATGCTGGAACTACCTTCTCCCTTGGCTCCGATAGCCCATGGTTTGTCAGATGAAAGAGACAAGTCCAAACAAGCACTGGGGTTAGCCTGGAGATGGCCATTCAGAAGCTTCTTGGCTGCTTTCACTGCCTGAATGCTTCACATACCTTTGGCTCTCACCACTAGTGGAGTGGCTGTGAGCAGGGTTTCATAAAGAGACTGCGAGGAAAGGAATACCCTGGGTGGGGCTGCAGAAGCTGGTGTAGTTCATGCAAAGGTCATACCCTTATTTCCTTCTGAGCACACCATCTGAGAAGCCTGGCCTTCATCTAGGGCCATGGTGAACCAGCACTCCATGACAACAGTGTTGCATCTCCCCATCCACCCAACAGCCTCCTGCTCACCTCATCAATCTGGCAGCAACGGCCACGAGGAGCACCAGGAAGACTTTAGTAGCCAACTCCAAATGCCTCCAAAAGGGCTGTTTTTCCACCCATCCCATATAGCAGCTATGTATTCAGACAGGATGGAAACAGGGGAGAGCAGCAGCAGTGGATGTGCTGATGCCCCAACCGACACAATACCTCTAAACGTACTAAACCTTTCTGCTGCAGTGCTTCACTCCTCAGCTCCCCACATCCTCACTCCTCCCAGTCCACCCTTCACACACCAAATCCACACATTTCCATTCATCCTGACCTTCCTTCCCCACCTTCTCTGATAGCCCTTCCCACACAAGCACCACATCCTTCCCGCCCCAACCTCACCACAAGTCTGGGTTCATTCACCAAAGCAGACTAGAGTGGAACGTAAGCATGACTCTTTGAATCCAAAGGCTTAGGAAATGCAAAGGAGAGAGTTATCCATATGAACATGTGCAGGCACGAACGGAGGGAGGTTGTGCCACCCCACATTGCCCGCCAGGTCCCTCTACTAGCTCTCGCTGGACTCAGCTCTGCAGCCCTTGTACTTCAGCCCCCAGCCTCTGGAACTTCCCCATCACTGCAATTTATGGCTGGCTGAGCTTGGTTTTTTTTCCTGCTGCTTTTCTGAAACAGCAAAGGGCTGGCACTTGCTTTGGATAAACAGAAAAAAAAAGAAGTCAAAACACAAGCCCTAAAAATGGGGTGGTAGCTGGGCTCACAAAGGCTCTGCCTGCCCAGGACACGAGGGGATGAAGAGGTGGATACATCCAGGAAAAACTGGATGCGTTCCCCCAAGGTAGGAGATATTTGCATGAGCACACCTTGTGATACAGAGAGTCTGCATCCCAAAGGCTGTATAATCTAAACAGCAAAATTCTAAATGTATTGGGAAAGGGAAGGAAAAAACCATCTCATTGCCCCATTTTATGCATGAGGAACACCAGTACAGAGGGATGGGACAACTTACTTGCATGACAGGAAAACTGCAGCAGAGCCAAGTCCCAAATCCCAATTCAGGGACTTAATCACAGCCTATTCTGTGCATTCTATTTTCTGTTAACAAAGAAAACACTATTTCCCTGGATTTCAACCCCTAGTGATACTGCTGGATTTGCTGCCCAGCCGTGAAATATTCCAGAAGTGGGAAGAGCAGATGAAGTTCCAGTGAGTCACGAGCAGACACTGCTTCATTGTGCAACCTGCACGGCGAGGGTCACGTTCAGCCCTCCAACACCGCATCTGCTAGCGAGGCCAGACCCAAAATACCTTGTGCCTTTCCATAAAATTCCAGTTTGGGGGGTTTGGTTCACACACCGCATCCCCTATTTTTTGCACTTATTAGTTGGGGCTGTTAAAGTCAGGCTTGACAAAAAAAAAAACCCCAACTTAACCACAACCTCAAGAGAAGCTCGCGGGAAGCAGCTCCCAGCCGCCCCGGCAGGGCACCGCAGCGCACAGAGACCCAGCGCTTTCACCGCAGCGGCGGAGGGGAGCGGTGCTCCAACGGCCCTCGTTGCTCAGCGGGGTAACTCAGGCACAGGCGCTGCCGACTGCCATCCAGCCGCTGCAAAGCGGGGTTTCGCTCACCCGCCGCCCCCTCACTTTCTGACTCCAGGCACAGGGCAACGAGGCAGGGCAGCCTCCTCCAGCGCACCGGTGTGAGGAAAGCTGGAGAAGGCAGCAGGGAAATTTCCTTAGCTCCCCCATAGATTCTTTTTTCCCCCCACCCCTTTATTTCCTAACTACCTGTCTGCTGGGGGAACCACTGTCAACCCATGGAGGGTCATCAGTCAAGCCATGCCAGGAGTTCCTCTTCCCTTGGCTCTGGTGCAAGTCAATTCCCAGCAGCCCCCAAACCTCAACTCTCTAAGCGGCACAAACCAGCCACACGAGGAAGTTTTGGATATGTTCTCCCTTTATATTTTCTAAAATACCTTTTCATCATGGTTTTCCTGGGAAGATGAAATGGGTAACCCAAAAGGGCAGAGATGCCCAGGAGGAAGGGGGGTGCTGTGAGGAGAAGGGGCAGGTGGGCATCCCCTGTGAGCTGACACAGCCATGTCTGCAGCTCTCCTACCAACTTCCTGCAGAAAATTAAGTGGAAATGAGGAGTTTGAAGGAAAATGGGGAGCTCCTGACAAGGCTGAAGAAGGGGCTGCCAACCAGCACCAACCAGCTCAACCCAAGTCTGTCCCTACTCTTCCATACCCTATACCCTTGAGGGCTGCCTCAAAGCATGGGCTCTCCCTCCCAAGAGCTTCTGGCTCCTGCCCTGAACCCCACTCCTCCTCCCTTGGGAAAGGGCCCCACCTATGGGTGTAGGACCAAAGAGGAGCTCTGAGCCCCATCATCATGCCTCCCTACATTGAAGTTCAGACAAAGGGTTGTAGGGAGAGCATGGAAGAGCCAGCTTCACTGAAGGTCTGCAAAGGGGCAGTGAGAGCACCTTTGCAGTGTCAGTGGGATCTTCCAATGGGTAAACAGGAGAAAGCCAGCGGACCCAAATGTAAAATTGGTGGCCCAGAAGTTGTAGATGGGGTGACAGTTTGCAGAAGGGAAGGGTTGGGGATGAGCTTAGTGCAGACCTGAGAAACTGCTTGGGACCTACATCCTGGTGGCTTCTGGTATGTTCACAATCCAGCATCAAATTCCAGGACTGTGACCACAGCCGCAATGCTAAGTAGACTGTTCCCTGAGCTGTTTCAGTCCTGCTTCATGAGGATGTAAACGGTGCTGCAGAAGTGCCCATGCCTCTCTATCAACCACAGGGAACCTGAACAGCAAATATGTGTGTAGCTGTCTCCACTGTAGATATCTAAGATTAGACGAACTCCACCCAAAGTGCATTGGGGCATTTCTTGGGTTCGAAAATATGTTAAATAAGTCATCAGAACTAGAAAGGTATGCTGCTGGGAGCAGGAGAGGAAAAGATTGCAGTGCTCTGACCTGAACTCTGAACCAACAAGCTGTGGAGGGATGAAGTGCGTGATCCTCTATCTAGACCCAGTTAACATGGATGTTACAGATAATCTTTGTGACCGTAGCTTCCAAAACTAAGATTGTTGCCATGAAGAGTCATTGAGAAGAAGAATCTCTGGATCCTGGTTTGGTTTATTTTTTCACAACTTTTTTCAACTGAGTTACTCTGCACCTTTACCAAACCATCAGCTCCATGATGAACAGCCCACTGGCTATTCCCTCCACATCTGTCCCAACACACCACAGAGCTTTACCAACAGTGACAGGCCACACTGCAGCTCATAGATGACTTGCTGGCAGGCAGACATCACCTCGCTCTCCCCAAAGTTCCTCAATACAAAGGACAAAGCAGTGCCTGTACAAGCATCGCAGATCCATGCTGCTTGACTGATCGACATCATGTCATGTGGAGAAATACCACAGTTTCTACTGCAAGGGAGAAGGAGCAGCTCCCAGCAGCAGAATGCCCTGCTTTGTCCTGAAACGGAGCGCAACCCTCTCACCCTTTGCCATGTTCCCACCCGCCTTCCCAGCTCCCAACCTTCAGCCCTTTCAACACCCACAGTTTTTCCACTCTGCTGCAAAGCAATGAGAAATTCCCTGCCAGAGGACATTGTTGAAATGGGTTATTGAAAAGAGACGCAATTCCCTACTCCAGGCAAACAAGCTCCTTTTTTTCCCCTTGAGGAAGAAGAATAGCAGCACAGCCAGTGAAAAAGAAAAAAAAATAAACTATCCCCAAAGCCTGCTGTAATAATATTAAATAAGAAACCAAAGGGGTTTGGCCAGGAAAATCCCGAGTTCAAAAGAATAATTGCTACAAGAGATTTAAGCCTACAGCTGAGTCACTAAAGTGAAGAAATCTCTCCTTGTCCATAGAAAGCAAACAGATCTTGGGTCATGCAGCAAAGCTTCTGTATGTCCTTGTTAGAAAGAAAGGAGAAAGAAGCCAAATGCAATTAATCATAGCCCCAGAAGAAAGGATGAAATCTCTGTAATTAGCTACCTAGGCTCATCTTTCCACTTTTGAAGACTAATCCAATCTTCTTTCACCCTTCACCTACAGCACTGCCACAGACACCTACTACAAATACTAACTCACTTCTCTCCACGGGTACACACTCAACTGCAGCCTGTGGTCCCTTAACAGCTTTGCAGTCAATGGTCAGGGAAGGGGGGAACACTTGCAGAGCAAACTGAGCTCCTTTTCTCAGTCACCTTTTTCAGATGAGTTGTCAAGGAGTTTGCAGACTCTCCAAAAACCTGGAGACCTTGGCTGAACTTTCACACTGGGTATTTTATAGCCACAGTTCTGATCCAACTGATCAATGACCAGAAAACATCAATTAAAAAAAAACAACAAACAAAAAAACAGTGTATACAAACATGAAAACACTTTCCAAGTGGTTAAGATTACAACCTTGTTTTAATCAATTGGCCTATACCACATCCTCAGGTGGTGGAAATTTGCCTGACCATCACCCTGCCCATAGAAGGCCTGTTCTTCACAGCTGTATTCACTGTTCCTACAGAGGTGAACAGACAGGGATGTACATCAAGAGCAAGGTCTCCACCAATTAAAGGCAAGAAGGTGAAGCATGTTGGTGAGCGACTTGTAATTGCAAAAGGCAAAGCCATATTCCACAGATGAAACATGTCCTGGTGTGAATAAAAGTCATAATTCTTTTGCTACAGCTTCATTCAAAGTTTTGGAAAATACGGGGGAAGAATGCAGTGCTTGAGTGAGAGAAAAAGGAAGGGCTGGAGCTGGTGGCTCAGCTTAGGAGCACAGATCAGGATCTGACATCCAGAAAATCCCATGCAAATCAGAACAAGCCATTCAACTTCCCCGGGGCCCCCCTAATAAATAAGGGTTGACAAATATTATTCCAACAATGAAAACAACAACAGACCAGCTCTTTATGTCAAGGACATCCATGGTAAATACAATACAGTGGAATAATACCAAAATGACATCAGCTGAGGAACTGAGACTGATTTCTAACCCCTCTCTTGTATAAAAACCACTGCTACCATGAATAATGCTGTCAACAACAGACGGGGAACATCGGCCAGCTTTGTGGCGAGGGAGAACAAAGAATGCAGAATGGACAGAAATCCCCAGTTTTGCTCTGCAATGACACATCAGAAATGCTTCTTTTTCAAAGGAAGGAGATTGGGTCATTCTTCTCTGGGAAAAATGGAAGCGATTACGCAGCTCCAAGGACAGCTGGAGCCTTCCAGGGCAAACGTGGGAAACAGCCAATGTGTGGGATACAGCAACGGGGCCAAGGAGCCCTGGGTCCATCCATATGTGACGCCCACTCCTTTCCCTCCAGGTCAGTGCTGCAGACACAGCCAGAGGTGCCGGGGATGCTCTGGGGGCTGTTCCATGGCACAGAGCTGTCTTCACCTGCTCACAGGGCTCAGTTCCTGTTCATCACCAATATCAGCCAAAACACTAAAAATCAGTAGGTTGTTCCTCTAATCTTTGCACAGAAATCTTGCAGAGGAGCCAAGCATGATGTCAAAGCAAAGGTGGGATTTGGCAGCAGCTAGGATGCTACCAGACACCCAGAGTGGCTTTCTCAGCCTGGAACTGCTGTTTCTAAAATCAAGACAACTCTCTGCACATCAGGGTGGTCAGAAGGGTCCTGCCAGCACACTAGAGTTTGTCCCCTGTTCATGGGAATTTCTACCAGCCTTCCAGGGAGATGCACAGACTCTCAGGGAGAAAACCAAATGCTGTGGGCAGACAGGCTGCTTTCCTCCACGCTGCTGCAGGACAGAAGAACAGCCCCAAACCCACGGCAATGGGATGCTCCAGCAGCCAGGAACGAACTGCGAGCCAGAGCTGCCCTCCGACGGATGCGAGGGAAACAACCCCAGTGATGGGGAAGTCAGAAGATGATGTGTTTATTTTTAGATGCATAATAGGCCATAGTTATAGGCAACATTCACTTCTCTCGGTGTTATGTTGCATGCACAAACTGTAAGGACCAGAAGGTTTCAAAATAAGCAGCAACCTGGGGAGTTTGGAAGCGTCCTGTTGTCTGACAGCACCAAGCCCTGACATCCAAAAGCCAGACTGCATTCAAGTGTCTCTAACTACTCAACTGAAACAGGAGATTCTCTCCCACTGATGATTTTTTTCTATAATCCAGCAACTGATGCACATGATGGAAAGTGAATCCCCATAAATTTTTGCTAGGTAATAATGCTACTTGAATGTTGATATTTAAATATGGGCATATAATCAAAGATTAAGCTGAGAACTAAAGTAACCTTTACTTTCAAACAGTTAACATGAAGAGGGGATACTGTATTTGATTGAAAATAATATTTAAAACCCATTCAACCACCACCATCTAGAAACAATTTAAAATCCTGAGTTAGTTAATATTAATTTGAGCAACCTCATCTAGTGGAGGGTGTCCCTGCCCATGACAGGGGGACTGGAACAAAACGATCTTTAAAGTTCCTTTCAACCCAAACCATTCTATGACGATTCTATGATTACATACATCTCCAATTTTCATTTTATATAACCACGTAACAACTACAAAACAAACCCTCCTAGCCAGCCTTGTGTCAGCTGGCCAACACAGAGCAGACACAAGCCACAAAAGAATTAGGGGCAACATTTTAAAGTCTCAAGCAAGAGGAATAAAACTCCTGAGAATGTTTGCAGTAATTACTTTGGCCCAACACTGCCGAGGTACAGCAGCAAACAGAGTTTCCTGGGGCTACTTGCCAAGGCAGCGAGGTTAAAGTCTTCTACTCAAGTAACCTTTGCAAAGATTTGAGACACAGGGTAGCATCACTGTGGCACCTAAACACATGTGGATGCACAAAAGGGTTCAGAGAGCAATGCATGATGCCTAACACCATAACCGAGTGTGCCCTGTGCAAAATGTCCAGATGACATATCACTACATACAGCATGCAGTGCTTATGGAGCTAGGACAAGGGTCATGCGAAAAAAAAACCAAAAAAAGAATCAATGGTATTTGACTTAGCTGCTTGAAGTCCATGAAAATTTATTTTTAATGAGCTAATGTTGCTGTACAAGTGAGGGGAGGTGGGACACAGGCAGCTCTGGGTGGCTGGGCCAGTGCAGGCAGGCCACGACACCTCACGGGCACCAGCACTGGCCAGCCACACTGATCCTTGCCAGGACAAGCCCAACTCCTGAAAGCCAGAACTTTAACCTCTAAAGACCTTTAACCTCTATCCTATGCTGTAGAGTAGCTCTAATGCTCACAAAGGATGAAAAAAAAAACCCCAAAACCAACAGTTATTTCCATCCTAAGCCAAATTTGCAGAAGCAAGTGTCCCTAATAAAGCAGCAGAAAATAAACGCTCCATTTCACAAAGGATTTCCACCCTGCCACTACAGAAATGCTGGGGGTTCCTCCACATTTACAGCCACGTGCACTTCCCTGCCTGCAAAGTTCTGCAATACACCACACCTTTTGAGCTTCCTTTTCTAATAATGAACACAGACTGATAAATTCAGTAAAATTGGGCAGTTCTTTGCTATTGCAGCACAGAAGAGAAGGTGGCAGCCTGCTGTGATGTGCCAGGCTGTGGAAAGCAAACAGGGAAGCAGCAGATGTGTGCTTCACCCTGCTGTGACAGGGCTAGGCCCCTCACTCTACTCCAGCTGTCCCAGGCTTGCTCTCCCCTTTCTCAAGGTCTTGCTCTACACTGAACATTCCCCAAGCACACCAATTTCCCCACAAGTTTCACACTGCTCCCAATTTCCACTTCTCAGTTCTACCACACTGTTCCTTAAGAGCAGGCTCTGCAGTGCACGCTGCTTTTCAGCGCACTCAGCTCCAAAGAGAAGACAATCAGGAGACCAACAGACTCCATTTCTCACTTCAACTTGTTCTTAAATCAATTTAAGTAGACAGAAAATGAGATTTTCAACAAGGTCTCCTTAAAAATAGCAGGAGTAGGTCTTTGTAGCAGTATGGAAAGCAAAATTTTAGTTCTGATGTGATCCTCTGCTGCCACCAGCAGTAAGATATCATCACAAGCTGGGGGGGGAACAGAAACCCCCTTAGCAGCTCCCTCAACGGTTGTCACAAAGCCAAGACCAAACGAGTGGCCCACTCACCCAAATTTGGTGGAGAGGACACCTCCCAGGGCAGAGCCAATGATGATACCTATTCCAAAGCAAAGACCGATCTTCCCCAAAGCGTCAGCACGTTGGGAAGGAGTAGTCAGGTCTGTAATAACCTTCTGAGCACCTGTGGGGAAAAAAAATAAAATAAAAAAATCCCTTAGAAGATGCTTGTCACAGGGGCTGAGCAGCAGGCATACAAATTTTCAGGCCACAGAAACAGTGCCCGACACAAAACGGTCCTTGTATTTCTCACTTCAACTTGTTCTTAAATTAAGTAGACACAAAATGTGATTTTTCAACAATGTCTCCTTAAAAACACCAGGAGTAGGTCTTTATAGCAGTATGGAAAACAAACTCCAGGGCAATTGCTTGTGCACACTGTTGAGTAGAATTGGTTCAGTCCATCAGTCAGTCATAGGAAACAAAAACACTCAAACCACTCAGATAAACCACTTCACACATGGCAAGAAGAGGCTTAACAGCCTATCAACTCAAGTCCTCTTGCCTGAGTTACACAGACTTGTAGTAGCTAAAGGTTGTTTATGGTTTTTACTAGGAACATCTAGGAAAGGCCAACTAAAGCAGAACAGCTTCGTGGGTAATGGAAGGTATTTTTGTAATCACGTTTCCTTTTGAGCGATATGCTCATTTTACCAGGAGAAAGGGAAAAGCTCTCCTATAAAATAACCTGGTTGCAAGAAGGCAGCTGAGAAGTTTGGGACAGAACTGCTACCAGAAAGTGATTGTCACCCATGTCTGGATAGTAAAGTCCAAGCAATTTGCTCAAGATTGTACAGGAGGATAGATCTGGACCTGCAGGCTACTAGTTCTGCTCCCCATAACCAATACACATGCTGCCTTGTGTTCTCACCATTTTGTCCCTGATGACCATCAAATTTTCCTCCTTCCTTCCTTCATGCTGTTGAGCCTGCTGACTTCCATCAACGTAAGAAGGTAGCAACTGGAAATGACAGCAATTTGGAAAGCCACTCAACCCTGAGCCACCTTACCTGGTAGTCCATGCATGAACACTGCTGGCAGCCTGGAGAGGAAGAGGAGGGGGATGCTGGTGGAGATAGACATGAGCAGGAAGAAGACACTTCCGGATGCACAGGAGAGAATCAAGGCTGCTCGGGTGCCAAACTGATCTGCAAACCTGATATAGAAATGGTACAAGGTAGTCAGAATTGGTACCATGCAGGTCATTACAAGCATGATGCACCCAGATGGATGCAGTTGCATGACCATCTCGCTCATTTATCCACCATGGGAAGTGCTGATCAGATACTCAGAAGTGCTCAGTTCCTAGAAGAGGACTAGCTATTCAGATACTCTACTTAGCATCAATAAATACTCTCTTTTTTTAGGTTTCCCAGACACAAGACATTTTTAAGGTTACACATGGCTATAAAACATTTGCAGGATTAAGCCATTAGGACCTGGGCTTTGAGGACTCTGATGGTTTAAACCTGTTCCCAGTGTATTATTATGCTTAAATGTGTGCCATTAAAACATAGCTAAGTTAATATAAAGGCTGCTTCTATGCTACAATATTTCTAATTAGAGTATTTCTTTTCCCCTAGCCCACTCAGGAAATCTTCAGACATTTCAACAGGACCACAAACCAGAAAAAAATTATTATTTTTTTTATTCAAATATAAAAACGTCTGGCCTTTTTCAGCTATGAAAAGGGTCATAAAAATTGTTCTCACCTACCTTCCAAAAATGGGACCTCCCACAAGCTGGAGGACACCAAAGGTTGTCTGGAGGTAGCCAAACCCAACTGAATCCAAACCCAGGCTTTTTGCCAAATACTAAAAAAAAAAAAAAAAAGAAAAAAAACACCCCATGCCAACAGGTCAAGGGAAATTAAGTATGTTGTACTTCAGAATAAAGACCTCAATGTCTGCGTAGAGAGGACTACAGCTCTGAACAAGCACTTCCCCATACCTACAAATGAAATCCTCATTAGGCCAAGCACAGCCTGCTTAATACAGACCAAAAGTCTCCATCCCACACCACTCACTAGTGAAAATCAGGGTGATGTGATCAAACCCATCAATTTGACACCCTTCACCTTTGCAGTCCAACACAGCTGAACATATTCAGCTACTGCTAAGAGGTGGGGTGAGGTAGATTTTAAGTAGCCTTCGCATCTCCAGACCCTGCACCCAGAGCAGCCCAAGCACCCCCCAGGAGATGACTGTGGTAAGGTCTTGGAGCTGTTGATTAATCAAGTAAGCCAAAATCAATGTAAGTACAACACTGGCAAAATATTGCCTTTACTTATAAGCTGGATGATGCACCCACAACCTGAGCTTGCAGAAAAAAAACCCCACAGATGCACACCTTCAAGAGCCACAGTCCTCTGGATTTTTATTTTTTTATTTCACAGTTGAATACTCCAGGGACTACTGTTTCTGATTCCTGTTTCTGTCTTGTGCCATCTGCTACAAGTTGTTTTAAACACTCAGCCAAGTTCAGCTCTTGGAAGATGAGGAGGTGCCCCAGTCTTGCCCATTTTCCTGGTACATGCTCTGCACCCAAATGCCCATAACTGACCAATAATCCACTGGTCAGGAGTATCATAGATTCAGGAGCTCAAAAGAGCAGGAAAACTGCCTGGTGGAAAAGGATCTGAGAGGGTGTCGGTCAATAGCCGGCTGAAAATAAGCCAGCAGCGTGCCCAGGTGGCCAAGAAGATGAATAGCATCCTGGCTTCTGTCAGCACCAGTATGGCCAGCAGGACTAGGGCAGGGATCGTTCCCCTGTACTGGGCACTAGTGAGGTCACACCACAAATCCCGGGTTCAGTTCTGGGCACCCCACTCCAAGGACACTGAGGGGTTGGAGCATGTCCAGAGAAGGGTAATGGAGCTGGGGAAGGGTCTAGAGCACAAGTCTGGTGAGGAGCAGCTGAGGGACCTGGGGTTGTTCAGCCTGGAGAAAAGGAGGCTCAGGGGAGACCTTCTTGCTCTCTACAGCTCCCTGACAGGAAGTGGGAGCCAGGTGGGGCATCAGGCTCTTCTTCCAAGGATAAGAGGAAATGGCCTTAACTTGCACTAAGGGAGGTTTAGGTTTGACATTAGGAAGAATTCCTTCCCTGAAAGGTCATCAAGGTCTGGTCCAGGCTGTCCAGGTCAGTGGTGGATTTCCCATCCCTGGAGGTATTTCAAAGACCTGTAGATGTGGCACTTATGGACAGGGTGTAGTGATGGACTTGGCAGTGTTAGGTTTACAGTTGAACTCAAATAAATTTAAGGGCCTTTTCCAACCTAAAAGATTCTATGAAACTACACAGAAGAGTCCAGTAAGTGAGAAGAAATGACTCCCACTTACAACTTACTTATAATGCCTTCAGAAAAACCCACCTCTGATCTGAAACCTCTGGTTTCTGCTGTCTGCTCATTAGGTCACTCTCCCACTGCAAGCAAGAAGACACAAACTACTACATCAGCTTCAGCCAGGGCCATCAGGGCCAAAGGGCTCTAGGTGCTACTGCAGTGCAAATAATGAACAAGCTTTTACTGCCTGGGCACACCCTGAACACAGTCACAGCTTGCCTGCTGAGTAAGGGTATGTTTTCCTCTCTCCCGATAGAAACTCTATCCTGACTTTGCTGGAAAATTACACAGCCTGTCACTGAAGGCAAGATGTGCTGTGAAGCAGGACAGCCCATACTCACCGGCATGGCTCCCATCTGCATGAAGAGGCAGGTCAGCTCTAGGGTTGCAATCAGGTAGGTAACAAGGATCACTTGTCTCCGCTTGACCTCTCCTAAGCAGTCGCTCACTCCCAGGGTCTCACTCCTCATTCCCGAGGCTTTTTCCTCACCTCCAGAGCTGGCTTTTGCATTCATAGTGCTCATGGAATGACTTCCTGCAGGCTGGTGAGCTGGAAGATGTCACAAAGGTAAGGTGCAGAAGCTGTGTGTACGGTTCAAAGCTTATAGCGCTGAAGGTGCTGAGTCAGCATGCCAGAGATTTATTTTCTCTTTGGTGGCTCAAAGGTAACCACACATCAAACCACAGATCTCATTCTTCAGCCTAGTCCCAGGTGGGCTCATTGCTTCAAGTACCATCACAACAAAGTCCAGCTTGAGAGTCCCAGCAGGGTGAAAGTGGACATTGCCCCAAACAAGAGCACGTGACAAACCCTTCAGCTCCTTAACTGTTTCATTTCTTTCACTCTGGTGGCTCAGAAGAGATGACTGCTTTAATTCTTCATGAAAGGCACTTTGATTTTCTTTTTGGAGGTTGCAAGTGAAGCTTACTGCAGAACAGTCCTTTCCAAGCCCTCATGCTTCTTGCAGTAGATTTACACAGATCCTGGAACAAGCACAGGTCTCAGTTAGAGCTCCTCTCACCACCACTTCTAGCTGCAAATTTATAGAGAGCCTGAGCTGGCAAATATTCTCATGTGACTCCACTCAGGCTACAAACCAGAGCCAATGCAAAAAAACCCCAACATTGCGGGGAGGGGGGGAAGAGGGAGAAGGTGGCAAAGAGAGGTATTACATTGACATAAATCATGAGGCTTACTGCAAACTGAGGAATGAAATTAAACACGACTGGTTTGTCCTTTCAGGGTTTTGTTTGTTTGCTTGCTTACATAGGGTTTTGTTTGCTTGGAGGTTTATTTGTTTGCTTGGAGGTTTATTTGTTTGTTTTCTTACTTGTTGAAGCCTGGAAGTCTGGTTCAGCATTATCTTTATTTTAAAGAGACAAAGAAAGCAGAGATCCCAGCGCCCTGATTTTGTAGAATCACAGGATTTTCTGCAGGATGGGACCTCAGAAGATCTCATCCACTATCCTGCTTGAACACATCAGCTGGGCTGTGGCTTTTTCTAGACAAGCTTTGGAAATCGCCAAGAAAAGAGATTTTCTCCCTCCCTGAATAGCTGGGAAAGAAGTTTTTCTAATGTCCAGTCTGAATTTCTCAAGCTGCAGCTTGTGGCAGTTGTCCCTCATGGTATCAGCTGCCACTACCAAGAAAAGTCTGGCTGCATCACCTCCAGAGCTGCCCTTCAGGTAGTTGCAGGTAGCTGTTAGACCACCCCAGCCTCCTCTTTGCCAGTCTGAATAAGCCCAATTCCCTCCACCTCTTTCAAAGGTGATGTACTCTAGACTCGTGACCTTCTTGGTAGCCCTCTGCTGGGTCCAGTGTGGTTTGTCCACAACCCTCTTGAACTGGGAGGTCAAATACTGGGTCAGCCTCACCAGAACCAAGCAATGAGGAATAACAGCTTCCCTGGATGTCCTGGCCATGCACCCCCTCAAATGCCCCATTATATTATTGCTGATGAGCATGCACCACCAGCTCAGACATCATCACCATCACCCATGGTCCTCACACTAGGGTTGCTACATGTCCAGTCAGTCCCCAGCTGGATATTCTGCCCCAGGCTTGGGGCAAATCACACCACTTTCAACTTGTTGAACACCTTGAGGTTTTGGTTGATGCAGCTTTCATATTTCATGCAGACCCTCCAGCCTGAGGCTCCATCATTGACCATGTCATGCAGCCCCTCTAATTTAGTAACGCCTCTGTTCAGAAACAGAGGCTTGACTCACCTTGAAGGCTGTCACAGACGCATCAATACAGGGACAAATACAGTCTTTTGCAGGCTTGGATCTGGAGTGGTTGTCAGGGCTCCCAGGTTTCCAACCAAGCCCAGGGAGAGGGAACTGTAAGATCTCCAGGCATATATTTATTCAGCACATGTCACCGCAGAGCCTCAGGATTTGGTGACGGCTGCCAGGCTCTACCTCCTGGCATGGGAGAGGGAAGACCAAAGGTTTAACGTTTCACAAGGGGCAGGTATTGTATCACGGGAGACTGCACAAAAACCACCTTTCACAAACTCAGCCAGAGCATGAGTAAAAAAAGCACCCTTAAAGAATGACTTTGCTACAGTGATACCAGCACTCAGAGACCCAACTCAAAACACCCTAGATGATGTATTTTTTGCTGAAGAAGGAAGATTATCCAGCGAGTATCCCAATTTAGAAATGATCAGTGCTCAACATTTGGTTCATCTCAGTGCAGAACAATGGCTTTGCCTGCACTTTGAACGTCCTGCAGCACGGCACCAACATCATCGCTCCCCAGTTTGCGCTGGACAGGAATAGTGAACAAATTACCAGCATTGAATAGAAGAGTAAAATTAATGACAGAACTCTGTTTATGGAGGTTTTGAGACAACCAAAAAAGCAACTCATGCAAATGCAATGTTTAAAACTCTGCTTACAGGAACTGTTGCTGTCTTGGACTTGAAAAGTGTCAATATTTTGACTGGTGAGTTTGTCTCAGCAGCAACTGGAAACAGATCCCAGCAAGGCGACCAAGGGAAGCAATGACTTGCAGATGCAGCCACTTTCCACCAGATACAAGCCTCGTCCTGCCCAGGGTGCGCAGTGCTGACAGCTAACCGGCCACATGCTCTCGCTCAGACAGAGCTTCTTTTTACTGGCATTGACAAGGGAAATAGAGGGGGAGGGGGGGAAAGAGCTTCATTTTCAGCATCTGGGTCAAAAGACCCAGGTCTGAAAAGCAGGGGCCTAAACTCGGTACCTGGTGTGAAGGTAACCATGAAGAATGAGCTACGATCACCAGTCTCAGTTCCTGTACATCACTGGATGCCTCAGTGCCCAGGTCTGCTCTTGGCATCCCCAATCAGGCTGCAAGCGATAGTCCCTTTGGGCAGGATCATTTATCTCCCCATCCCTGAACTTTGGCACGGACAGGGCAAAGGGAAGAAGGTGGTAGTTTTAAGCCACCTTTACAAGCCATGAGCCAAACCATGTCCATGCTGTCCTGGCCCCAAGGATACAGGGATGAGTGGTATTCTCCAAACTTGACCAAGACATTGATAGTCCTGAATCATCTAAGTGTCCTCCCTCAAGGTCTTCTGTGCAGGAGCTTGGACTTTCCTGACTTTCAGTACCTGAATTTTAAAATCTCACCCCATGAATCAGTTGATGTAGAGGCTAAACCCAGCAGTGCGAGCACTGATGGGAAAACAGTCCGTGTGATCCACACAAGGCAGACCCTCCTCCTTCCTAAGTGAGAAGCCTGTCTGAAAATGTCTGCAGGAGCCCAAGTATGATGGCGATTAATTCTGCTCCCACCTACACTGCTGAATATCGCATTTGTAGCCATCCAGCCCGGGGTCAGTTCAACTATACCTGCAGTGATAACACACCATGAGTGACAGATGGCCCAGGCTGGCATTGCATTTTTGTCTAAAGGCTCCTTCTGACTCAGTTATATACTGCACTGTGGGTAGCACTCGGTCACTGGCAAGCCATCTTTAAAAAATAAAGATTAATTTAAAAGCTGGGGAGGAATAGGTTATGAATAGGAAATTAATTTCTTGGGTAGGATAAATAAACTTTAAATGGACAGGTATTCCAGGGAGACTACGGTGAAAGCAAACAAGGAGATAAATGTCTTGTGATGAAGCTGCAGATTAGGCCATTAGTGATGCATTAAGCCTTGACATGTACTCTCAACATTTTTAGAGTATTTATAGTTGCCTTCCCTGGTATATCTTTCCTGAGGCCTATTTATCTAGTTATCTCTGGAAGAACAGAGTGGGAAACCTGAGAATATATTAAAAAAAATAAAATAAAAAAAAAGATTTAAAAAAAATTACTGTTTATGTACCTGGGCAGAAATCTTTACTTAAATCACTGGAAATGGAAAGCAAGGGGAAAGAGGGGAAAGCCACCCACAGCAATATCAGCTGTTGAAAATGCTGGTTGAAAAAGGATAAATTCTGGGGGAGCAAACCCCGAGTCCTCCTTTCAACTTGTATTTTTTCCACAGAGGAAGCTTAATATGATCTGTAGCAACATGAGGTACCCTGGGCTGGGATTCACCTGTCTGCAGAGGGTCAAACCAAGTTTTACAGCCTCAAAACAGCCTTGAAGAGGGATGGAAGTGCAGATGTGCTGCCCAGAGATGAAAGGCATCTCTCGGACTTCAAATCCTCTATGAACACAAGCTGGCAGCTATGCCAAAAACCTGTGGGACAAACCAAATCCTGCTCCAGTGCAGATCAGTCACAAATACTTGCCCTCGTGTGTATGCACCCATACTTATTGCAAGTATGAGAGCTGGCTGGGAATGCTGGGTTGGGGTTCACTGCCTTTTGGATCCAGCAAAGCCTTCCATTCTTGCAAGGAGAAATTGCATTTCTATTGGCTGTGTGCTGGGGGTGCCAGGAGAGATGCAAGATGAATAGTTACGAGCTTAGCTCACTGCCCTGCCCAAGAAAAAGCAGCAAAGATAACCCTTCCTCTCCTTGCAAGAGCATCACGAGGCTGCTGCACCAAAACAAGTGAGGTGTGAAGATATTTGGACAAGGAGAGGCATCAAAAAAACCTGTATGGAGAGTCAGCCACCTGGGAGCTATCACCCTGGTGAGGTTTCTTAAGCTCTCTAATACGAGAGACAAAAATGGAAGAAATATCTTAAAGCAATTCCCCAACAGTGGGAAGGCTGAATTGCCATAATGAGGGAAACTGCTCAACAGCAGCCATGGTCAGCAGGAGCTGTCAAATCCACAGGATCTGGCCCAATCCCTCTCCTCCCCTAAGCCTGACATTGAGGGAACCAGTCTCATTTGTAATCTGGTGAAAGATTTATACAGTTAAGCAAATAAGAGCATAGCCAGCCTGTTATTTCCAAAATTTTGTCCCATGTTTGTTGACTGATTTATTCCGTTGTCTAATTGTGCTCATGAAAAAGGCAGCTCACTAATGAATGGAAAAAGAGTCCACATGGCCAGCAAAAAAAAAAAAAAAAAAAAAAGCCATGTTTAGTTTACAAAATAGCACACAGTCTTCAGGGATTTTCATAAAAACTGCAGAGACAGTCCAAATCAGCAATGAAATCAGACTCCCAGCGGCTGCTGAACTCTTTTGGCTCTTTCTATGTGTGTATTAAATTGCAAAAAGCAATTATTTATAATTTGTTTTTATAAAAATCCTGGTGCGCAAATCTGCCTGGCAAATTACTTTGTGAAATGGAAAAGGCTATTGTTCATTCTTTTGGTAATGTCTTTGTTACTTAGCATATTAAACTGCAAATCACATTTCATCTGAAATATGGCTGGTTATTATTAACTTTTTAATGGTAAAGCCCCAAAGCTGCAGCTAATATCGAGGTCCCATTTAGTGCTCTGAAAAGACAAAAAGAGGTTGAGACTCAGATGAGGGAAAAGAATTAGATCTTCCTTATCTCGCAGATGGGACCCTAACAGACAGAGGGGTTTAAGGACTTCCCTGAAATCACAGGCTGGAGTCAGACTTGATCATCCTTTGGATGCCAGTCCTGTTGTTTAACCACAGGGCAGTTTCTCCTCTCTAGTATTCTGGAAAAATTAAACCAAAAGAGAACATTTTTGAGTGCTGGAACTTGACAACAAAATACACAGCTGGGGCAGAGACTGTGTCAATTGTAAAAGAGTTTTGGAAAAATTCTGTGGCTTGAATTCGGGAGAGTTACACCAAGAATAACACGACCAAATAGGAAGAAAAAGCTTGGTTCTTTGTACCCATTCAGTCTCATTGGCTCCAGCAGGACCTCGCCAGGGCAGGAGGAGGATTTCAGCTCAGACAGAGGACTCGCGTCCGGAGTCATCTCCCAAGTGTCACCACGGCTGTGACCCATCTCTACCCCAAAATCCCTCCTGAGCAAACAGAAACCCCTCAGGTTTCAATGAGCTGCTGCCATGCAGTGGAGAAAGGCTGCTGGGCTGCCTGGAGAACAGCCACTGCCGACCTCTTTCAAGGGAAGACATCAAAGGCAGCAAATGCCACCAGCCTCTAGTGGTTCACTATGCTAGGACATCGAAGAATCGGCATGAAAAAAAATTACTCTTCCTTTAGCAAGAGTCCAGGTCTGCTGGGTAAGCTCTCTCTTGGGTGAGGGATGATCTCCTCCAGACTTGCCATTCTTCTTCCTAATGCTCACGCCACACTTCTTTTAAGCAAGCGTGATACGGCCATCTATGCAGGCAAGGATTAAAGGAGTGGTTATACCAGCAGCTGCTGGGCAGGGTCCAGGCAAAGCTGCACACTCTAATAAGCGATGGTGATGGCCCAGATGCGATGGATGTTTCTGCTGCCTCTGTGGTTGTGTCTTCAGCTTACTGGCATGTTGGTGTGACCAACCTTCAGACAATTCACTGCTGGATAACGGATGAAGTCCTGGGCTCCAAGATACACACAGTGCATTGGCAGTTCAGGTTTTATAGCCAAAGAATATGCTAGATGTGACAAAATCGGGTATGCATACACACAGCTGAAGACTCACGCTTAGCCTGCAACATGCAATATTTCATTCAGCCAGTATTATACAGCCACCTTCTGGAATCATAGCAATGTCTGGAATGCAAAAGCTGTTTATCATTTAAATAACATTTAAGCCATTATAATTTATATGAGAATTGTAACTGATTGGGGCTGTATGGAGCTTCTTGTTGTGGTTTGCCATAGGAATGCTGCAGATTTCCTCTGCACAAATTACATTCTGCACACAATGGGAGCCCCAGACATTTTCAGCTAGTCTCCAGCCTCCTGCATTTACCAAAACATTTTCCTGTGTCAGAATCAAACAATTGCCTGATTTGTAACTCATGAGCATTCAGGAGACCACCAGCAACACAATGCAACAAGAATCTCTGTTGGTTAGCCTTCCGACAAAGCTATACACAGCACAAACAAAACACGGATGTGTATTCAGTGTTTCTGCTAATGTATGTTTCTGCATAAAGCTATTAAAGAAGGGCAAAGCATGTGTCTGTAAAACCCCACACATCCTGGGCACAGCTTCCCTGCACAGAGGGGGGTCTGTGTTACAGCCTCAGGGACATCCTTACCTGCTCATGATGTCCCCTCCCTACAGTCAATCATACAAAAGAGTCCCACTTCAAATACACCTGAAACTTCACTGCTAAGAGGCCGACCCCTGCATGGTACCATTTGTTCCATTTCTGGAACACACAACTCCCTACATCAAAGTCTTCATGCACTAAAACCAGGATCCATCATCCAGCTTTCCCAGAAATCAAGCAAGTACTGCAAATTTTCAATCCAAACTGGTTGAGAACCAGTCCTGCCAAAGCAGCAATTGGACTTCAGCATTTGGCAGATAGTTAGGATATATGAAACAGAGAAAAAGTACTGCTAGAAAAAGGGGTCTAGGCCAGCTCACCTTCCTAATGCCCTACCAGACAGCAATGACATTACCTCTGTAAAACAACCCATGGGACGGTGCTAGAAAGAAATTCCCCTGGCTTCCTACCTTGACTGGGTCCTGGAGACTCCTATTAAAACTGACACCAACTTATTCAGCAGCTCTGCCCAGGCTCTCTCCTCATTACCTTCAAGACAAAACAATAAGAATTTATTCCTTTTATTTATCACTGAGCACAACCAGGGGAGTGGTAGGTTATATTCCCCCCGAGTTTCGACAGTTAAATAACTTGCCAAATTCAGCCACATATGCACAGGCGAAGCAACAGCCATCTCGAATCCTGCTGGATGCATCCTTGGAAGCTGGGGGACTGCAGAGGGGCCAAGGACCTTGTTAGGATCACAGGGGCAGATCAGCAGAAAATCTTGCTTAACAGTTGTGCTGCATGAAAAGGAAAGGCTCTAGACTGCAGGCTAGCAGTCAAAAAAAAAGCCATTCTCCCATCTGCAAAGCAAGTGCATTTGGTTTAGAAAGCAATGAGGCTCCACAAACACAGCACCTCCAGGAAGATTTGCCCCCCGCCCCTCACCCCGAGCAAACTCACCACTACTTGGCCACTGTCCACTTAAATGATTTCAACCAGTTTGTATTTTCCCTTTGAACAGCAACAATGACCAGCTGACTCATTTTTACTTGGAGAAAAGCTGCAGGATCTAGATTACTTGGTTCTAGGCTGAAACCTCGACCCCAGTTCACCAGGAATTTTGCCTCTGATTTCCATGATGCCAGGATTTAATCTCTGGGTCTTTCATCCAGCTCCTTTTCTGATTTTACTGTTAGGAAAAGATTTGTTTCAGACTTGTTCAGTCATGGCTATGTTTGAGAACATGGCTCACGGTTCACATGAGAAGAATTTGCACCGTGTCGTTTTGAAATGCCCTCATATGGGGCTGCACACTCACTGGGGTACAGGGAGATACCGGCTAGCCTGTACAGCATCAGGGCGTGTCTTTAATTGCACCTTTATGAAATTAAAGTTTAATCGAGAGTCAGGTAAAAGTACATATCTTCATGTCTTGTCCTCCTGTCCTTACTCAGTCCAAACTCACCCTGCTTGAAACTGAAGGTTGAGCATGTGGAGCTTGCTGCCCTACAAATGTGTTTTAGCAATAGCTCCTGCAAGAGGTGGCAGAGCAGCTGGGAATAGTAACTTTGAAGGATACAGAATGACCTGTTGATTTTTCAACCTGGTCACAGCACTGGAAAAGCTGTGGCTTTCTCCTGACCTCTACCATCTACCAAAGGTCATGACGATAGAGTGTAATTGGAGCATTTAGCAACATTTCTGACCATGGCCCAAGGCAGCAGGTCCTTTCAGCTTCTGTCCATAAGTTAAGAACAGGCTCATTAAGAAATAGTTATGTCAGTGGATGTAATGCAAACCATTAAAAAAATTTATTTAAGTCAGTGTTATTTGTGGTCTTTCACCTCCTCTGCTCTGTAAGGGGATACAGCACTTTGTTTTGCTTTGGATCTGTGGGATGCTGAACACCTGGGGGGGTTTGTGCTGACTGCTGCTGTGGATGGCCCATACAAATGTTTAAGTGCTGCACCATATATAACATGGGCTGAACTCACAGCAATGAGTCACAGCACTAATTGTTCTGTGAGACTTAAATGTGTCTATAATGTGCTGCTGGATTCAGGTACAATTCACTCCATAGGAATACACATAGTATTGCAGGCAGGGCAGCCTTATCATAGACAAGCTGTGGACCAAACATAACCCAGCAGTGCTGGACCTGCAAAGCTCCCTTTACAGATTATGCTTGGGCCACATTCAAACCTTGCAGCAAAACTAATGCTATGAATCTAGCAGGGAGATTATAAAACGATTGCTTTTCAAGATTAAGAGCAAATGAAATTTTAGTGCTGTGTCTTCAGAAAGTTACTATGCTAGAAGCTCATTTAAAGCTGTAGGCAAGAAGATAAGTTAATTAAAGAATACAAACAAGAAGCCGAGGGGTGGGTAGAGGGGAGAAATTACCTCATCATGCTCCATCATCCCATGATATCTCACCAGCCCATCATGGGGAAAGGAGAGAACAAGCCCCAAGGGAGAGGCAAATAAGAAGAGGGAATCAGACTTGGAAAGCAAGAGAAGAAACAACCAGATCCCACAGCACTGTATCACTTTGCTGCCTGCTCCTGGGGAGGGAACCAGCTACAGAAAGATGTAGAGGAGACGAAGCTCCCCGGGCTCCCCAAGGCATGCCAGCCCTGCATGAAGCCAGGTATGTGTCTCAAGGTCTGCACCCTCTACAACTGCATCTGCTTCTCTTAGACTTCCAAGGTTTGCGCTACCATTGAGCTAAGCCACTATCCATCATATTGAAGAGTTGTGGCAGTTGGTGAAGTTCCCAGTGACTGGAAAAGGGGAAACAGAACACCCATTTTAAAAAAGGGCACAAAGGAAGACATGGGGAGCTACAGGCTGGTCAGTCTCAGCTCTGTGCCTGGCAAGTTCATGGAGCAGTGTGGGAACGGGATCACAGAGCATACATGAAAAACAGATATGACTGGTGACAGCCAACATGGCTTCACTAAGGACAAAGTTGAAACTAGGTATCTTTAAGGTCCCTTCCAAACCAATCCATTCTATGATTGCCAAGTTACACTTCAACCCTAACTTTCACAGAGTAAAGTGAATGTATTATTCTACTTATAAATCTTTAAAAAAAAAATAATAAAATCATATGGACTCAGAGCAACTTGAAAAATCTAGAGGAATGTGAATATAGCTACGGTATATTTTATTACTCTAGAAGTACTGTGCACACCACAAAGATTTTTCTTAATCTGCATGTTTCAATAACCTGCTCTCACTTGAGCTGCAAGGGGCTGTCTGGAGGAGGTGGGGAGGAGAGCAGCTTCCCCTGGCAAACCTAACCCTGGGCTCCCTTGGCGAGCTGCGAGACAGCAGGTACAGCCCGGACAAGGGCTCCTGCAACACCTCCAGCAGCATCCCAAGTCCCCGGGTCCAACACAGCCATGCCCGGGAGCTGCATCTGAGCAGAATCCGCCGACAAACCCGGGGGTCTCCGAGCTGCGGGAAGACGACGGGCTACAAAACGCACCGGGGAAGGATTAGGGGGCGGGGGGTGTCCGTACAGGAACCCACCCCCGCGGAGGGGCGGTGGCCCGAGGCGAGCGCTTGCCTCTGCCGGTCCCGGCCGCCATTAGAGGGCACCATTGCCCCGCACATAGGGGCCCTGCCGAGGGCGGCCCCCGCCGCCACCGGCCGCGCTGCGGGCTGGCCCACAGGCCGCGCCGTTACCCTGCGGCCAGGGGCTGGCGGGCACAGCGTCGGGGTGCTCGGCCCCCAGACACCCCGCCCGACTCCCGGCGGGAGACACGAGGGGCAGAACCGTGTGGCGATGGGGACGGGGGACACGCATCGGTGGCCTGCGGCAGTTCTCGGACAGCTGGGCTGCCCAGGGCTCTGAGCAGCACCGGAGCAGGCAGGAATAGGTGGCCAGGGCAGGGGTAGAGGACATGACTGCAGCAGTCGAGACTTGGATTCATTTATTCTCCCTTGAAACTGGTTTTAAGGTGTTTACCATCAGAATTCTTTAGATGCCCCCCACTTCTGGAAAGTCTTTTGCTTTCACAGTCAGATTTCAAGAACCTTCTAGTATTTTGGGTTGGGGTTTTCTGATACTCCTTAGGCTTCATTTCCTCTAGGTGCACGTTGGGATCCTGCTGAAGATACTCCCGATGCACTTACAGCTACTCCCGGGCTCGTTTTGGAAGCAGGCACCTCCTCCTCCGCATCGGTCCAGGTCACGAACATGCCTTCAGGACTCGTGCAAAACTGTCAACATTAAAAATACCCGTTTACTTAAGAAACATGAAACCAAAAATAAAACCTGTGCAATGGCCCCTTCACCACCACACCCCCTACAGAAAGTCGAAATAACCTATAAAAAGCTGCTCCAAAAATAATACTACCATGGAACAAGATGAAAGGCAAAGGGAATGTCAAAACAAGCAAAACGCAAACCTCCCGTTTGATACAAAGAGTGGCAACAAACAGTACCTGTGAGCACAGGGCATGACTTTCACAGAAATTATACCAACAGAAGAGCAAGGAGTATAAATAAATGGGAGTATTTAACTGCTGCTTAAATATGACTACACAGACAGCAAAAAGCAGCTAACCTCTACGGCGACATACTGTGAGCTCTAAATGCTGCTTGGTACCCACCATTCCCAGTCTGCTTTCCAAGTTAACAGCACGGTGTCAGTAAGACTCGGCACACTGTGGTTCACGGAGAACACCCTGCAAACAAGTCAGGCTTGCAATCAGTCACGAAGGGCCAGATGGCAAGTGGACTTCATCTAGTAGAACAACATGATGGAAAGAGCATAAGACGAGTGAGACGAGAGAAGGCGATGGCCCCCGGCACACTGGCAGGTCCATCAATAGATTAGGCTAAATTCACTGCTACCTTTGTGCTACCCTAATGATGCGCAGCAGCTGGACAGCAAGGCTAGTTCTCCTTTTAGCAACCAAGGACCAAAAGGATCATTAAAAAAGAATACAAAAAGGCGATTAAATGAGATAAAGCATTTTTCAGATGTTGGCTTTTGCATATTTTTGAGAATGCAACAAAAAGCACTGCAAATTGAATTAAACCCCAATTTTTTTTTCAGGGTTCTGTCCAGATTATCTTTTCCCATTTTAAACCCTGAACTAGAGGGGTTTTGCCTACCTATCACATCTAATAATTTGACACTTTACGGCCACGTCAAGAAATCAAAAATTCTGAACGTATACCGGCTTGAATAATTCAAAGTGGCACTTTACTGATGAAAAAGCCTCGATGAGAAGTTTGGGCATTCTGCACTCACTTGAACTGTGACTGCAATTGGTTTATTTAAGCAGGATTTCAAAGTACCGAGCAAAATTGCCACTGGTATAAACATACAACTACAAATTGCTTGTGATCACACGCATAGTAAAAGAGAAGTGCATGAACTGATGTTTATTGGTCTGTGTCTCTTTAGCAGAGGCGAAAGCAATTATGGAATATAACATGTTCTGAAGTGAAGCAATCACTTGTGGATCGCACAGCATTTGAAGAATACAGTGTTAAACATAGTGAAGCGTATATGATAAGCGTGTATTAAAGGAAATGAGAAGGGAGCAAAGCACAAACCTTTAAACCTCAGGGGCCCAACAACAGGATGGCTTGTCTGGCAGCACGCTGAGGACAATTCCTGCAGGAGAGGTTCACCCTGTGACTCTCCAGAAGACAGCAGAGTGTTCCTCTGTGGTACCATCTCATGGGGATCTGTTCACTTCCATGTACAAGCGTCCCGTCAGACTCTCTCTTCTGAAGAGGTTAACCTGGACCTCTGCACCAACAAACCCCACCAGAACAAAAGTGCCAAGGCTCTCTCTTTTGTTACCTTCCTAACTTCTTATCAAATTTCCTCAGTTACTCCTTGCTCAGTTTACAGTGCAAGGACCTCTCTTCCCCTATCTGCAAACCATCAGCCTCAGCCCTGGCTCTGACAGTAAACCTGGACTCTTTCCAAACACGAATAGTCAAATGCAATAAACCTCCTGCAATCGCAATCCCTTTGCAAGGATGCACAAGCCAGAAAGGAGTTTGCTTTCCTTCCCCTCACCCTTTGGAAACAGAGCTGCCAGCAGGAATACACGCTCGTTCAAGTCATTGTTTTTTTCTGACATAAGTAGATACGACTTGGATATTTTGAGCAAAAATGTTTCATTCTTATGGGGCATTGTTCTAACCATAGCGGTAATTACTCTGCTCAGTGTTCTGGAGCAGGAATTTCTAAAGAAGCTAATGGGCTTGGTGGTAGGAGCTCTTGGGTAAGATTTTGTAGCTCATATTAGGCAAACTGCTGGTTTAGAGGATCATAACATACCCCTCTGGCCTTAGAGTTCACGGATTCACTAAATTAAAACCATCTCTCCATGCAGACAGTATTTCCTCCTCAAATGGGCTGGATGCTCTCTGTCTCCACACAGAAGAGAAGCACAGACACTGCTAGAACTGCAGACTGAGCACAAAGTTCCCAGCACTGTAACTACCAGCTTAAAACCCAAGTGTATAACAGACACAAGAAACCAAAGAGATGGGGAGCACTGGCAGTGAGGAAGATGAATTAAAAAAAAATAATCAAAAATAAACCCAAAACAACAACAGGTAACCTCAAACTCGAGCTGCTTTAGCTCCCAGGTGAGCTGGAAGGTGAAGTGGCCTCAAACACAACCTCTGAAAACACTTCCCTGTTCAAACCATAGTTCCTAGCGTCCCTCAAGCACTGTGTAAATATTGGCTGACCTCTGAGAATGGTTTGGAAGAACCACGGTGTGGATTTTGCAGAGGGCACGCCCACATCTTGCAAATAGCAGGGATGTTGGCTCGCTCGGCTCGCGTCGCAGGAATGTATAAAATCGAGGAGGCAAAAAACAGGAAAGGCGGCCGCTGGCCTCTCCCGGCGCTGAGGGAGGATGGCAGCAGGTTCGCGAGGACTCCTCACAAAGAGCCCCTGTCTGCAGGGACCCAGCCATTGCCGTTTGGCTCGCCTCTTGAATACAGGGCACTTTTTCAAGCAGGTTTCTCAGGGAACTCAAGGCATTTTCTCTGCATAGCACGTTTATTTCTAAAACCACCCCATCCTACATCCCAAAAGGTGCGTCTGATGGCTGCTGAGAGAAGGACAAACTGAACACTGTGCCATGTTCAACATCTTCCCCAGTCATCCCAGCTTGGCCTGGAACCCACCCCTTCTCTCTCTGGCTGAACCCTTGCTAACTGATGCTTACCTCCTTCTTTGTAAGAGGATGTGCTTTTAGTGATGAGGAACCAGGAGAGCCTTCTTGTGATGTGCTCCCCGAATGACATCCTTTGGGCCAGACAACCTCCACGTGACCACCTTCAAGGGCCATTTTAGGAAGGGAAAGACACTGTGGTAGTATTTACCTGAAGTTGGCACATTGGTAGGTCGTGGTCCAACTCACACAGGAAACCAAGAATGTCTGTTGAGAACGCCACATCTAAAGAGGTATCCTTAAAAAACACCAAAACAACACCTTCACATATCCTAAATACCTGTGCTGCCACTATTTGTGGAATGAGAGTGGTCTGTCTGCACCATCAGTCAGCAGAGTCTTCTGCCAGGTGTGACTCTATGCCTGCCCAGGAAAGAAAGTCGGGATCTGCACCCTGAAGACATCCACTGCATCTTCTTCTGTCAACTGCAAAGCTACAGACCTTTCCTGCTGAGCAGCCCACCTGCCCCCACAGGCATCAGCAAATGATTTCAGGAGATCAAACATGCTACAGCATCTCGTAGCTCATCAACCTTTTCCATGCAGTGAGCCAGGCTGCAAGCTCCTCTTTGCACCAGCTGTGCCAACCTCAGTCCATGGGTCCAAAACCATGGGCACTGCTGGCCTCTCCCTGGTGTGGTTGGTCTTTGGGAGCACTGTCGAAGGTGTAGTACCTGGAAGCCTGCAGGAGCTATATCCTGGCTGTCCCAGACTCATCACTGGTACAGCAAAGGCAGGAGCAAGTGCCCTCAGCAGTGCTGGAGCCTTGCTCTATCACAGATGTGGGATAACACTGGAAAAAGCATGGAGTAAGGGGACTTCTTTTGGTCCAGCTGCAGGAAAGAAAGGGCTTTCATGGGTGCAAAGACTATTGCCCCTCTTTTTGAAGGCGACACCTGCCTGCAGTGACTGTTGCCCTAAAGAGCCTAAACCTGTGACCTCTCCAGCCCTGCAGTAAGCCAGCACCTGGGCAGCCCCTGCACAGCCAGCACCACCCTAGGAATTACAATTAATTTTATTTCCTCTAGGGAACAAAAACATCTAAATTGTCTTTGCCCAAGGGTTTGAGTTTCCTGAAGGCAAGAGCCATAGGCACACAGAGAGCCAGGGTGACCCCAAACGCACACAGAGCGATAAAGGTCCATCTTTTCCCGTGTTGTTTGCAGATGAAAAGCTCCCTGGGGTAACAAGCTGCCAAAGCGCGCATCAAAATTACGATGATGTTCTGGGCCCAGTTTTAGCAGCGTGTCAATTACGCTCCCCCTCTCTTTCTTTTCATACTCCTCCATCCCAAAATAACAAAAGGCAACGACTGCAGTGACCTGCAGAAAATGTAAAGCACAAGCCAGCTGATCCCTGGCAACACAATAGCGAGATTAGTTCATCTGCAGCGAACAAACCCATATTATGTGGGTTTAAAAGTTAGGAGAGGAAAATGCTGTGGTTTTCATGTATTTCTATTCAGTAAGGCTGCAACTTATTACTTCCATGCAGCTGAGAAGCCCTGATTTTAAAAATAGCCTTCAGCCTGTTTTGAAATCTGCAAGCATCTCACTTTGTTTTGCAGCAGCGTAATAAAAATCCCC
>WTSP01012180.1:6400-22339 GCA_025331215.1 Actenoides lindsayi
AGAAGCCACCTCCGCGCCGCGGCGTCCACGCGAGCCACCCAGACAAGCGTCCTCCATCGGCCCCATGCGCGCAGCAGGATCTACCCCACCAGACCCGACCGACCGTGGGGCGACGGGTGGCTTTGCTCCCCCCAAGGGCTGCGGGCATCCCATCCCGTTCTGCGCCCGACCGCGTCAAACTGCGTCCTCCAAGCTACCGGGAGATCCAAAAATAACACGAGAAAGAAATGTAAATAGGCTGGGAGAGGGAGCACGTCTCCTGACAGCCAACCGGCACCTGGCAATTAGAGCTCGAAAAATCCTCTGGCCCACGCGGTTTAGTCATCGCTCTGCCCTCCCCGACACCCAGGTATCGAGCGGAAAAAGCTGGAACAGCCTGTTCCTTTTTCATCCACTTTCCATCCCCTCTCCCCGTAACCCACCGGCTGAAACGCACAAGAGCCCCGCGTGGTGCCGCGGGCAAACGAAGGCACCCGGGCCCGGCCGGGAGGGATGTGGCCGTGCCAAGTGATGCTCAATCCCGTGCCAAGTGATGCTCGGTCCCGTGCCAAGTGATGCTCGGTCCCGTGCCACCGCCGGCTGTGCTGCAAAGGGCTGCGGGATGGATCCTGCACCTTGCTGGGAGACCAGGAGAAGCCCAGCAGCTTCTTGGTGCAAAAGGGAGGGATAGAGAAAGGAGGGGGGCGGGGTGTAATGAGAGCATGAGAGATGTCCAATCACCAGCCCAGCCATGAAGTTGGGGCTTCGATGGTGCAGGAGTCCAGGTCCAGTGCAGAGCAGCTCTGCTGCTGCATTTCCCCACAGAAGTGTTGTTTGCCTTCCAGTGATCAGGCAAGCCAGCATCCCATGGTCCACATCCATCCTCCTCCAGGACCGTGGGTTCCGTGCACCGTGGTGGTTTGTGATTTTTTGTGGTCATGTTTTCCCACGTGAGCGGAAGAGATCAAAGAGCAACAGAAGCATGAGCCAGGTAGCTTGCTGGTATTCAGGGTTTTCCATTGGTACAGCCCTTGGTGTTTCCTCCCCACGAGGTTTATAAGCTCAGTCCACATTCTCAAGCTCTTCTCCAAAAGCCAGTATAATAACAGAGACCTGCAAAGAAACTCCCAGCTCAGCAGGGAAGCTGGGACCGAGCTTTCTCCTGCAGCCTGTCGTCTCTCGTCCAGGTCTCCCTTTGCCAGAAGTCTTCAAAGGGGAAAAGAAAAATATGCAGGTGCAGGAAGTGGCTGGACTGAGGCCATTTCTGTTTTTCTACTCCCCATCACTGCTCCTGAATGGCTCTAAAAACGATGGGGAGAGTTTCACACCTTTGCTCCAGCTTCGGTGAAGCAGCTCAGCCCGGGCAGAGGCAGGGATCAGAGCAAGGTCCATCTTCCAGCACATGGGAAAGAGAGGAGAGGGCCAGAAGGTCACCTGGGTGAAAGCATCTCCCAACACGTGAGGATGATGGTGGTCCCAAGCCTTCTGCAAGCCAGAGGAGCTGCAGAGAGAGCGATGCCCAAGCACGGCCCTTCCTCTCCCCTGCTTGCCATGAACTGTGTACTCACCAGTGCACAACGGGGCGATTTCCTTCGGGCTCTGCCACCAAGTCAACACGATGGGGATCCGCTCCCACGGGTGCCCTGAATGTAGGGGAAAAGTGGAGCTGAGCAATGGAAAGCTTGGAGAAAATACACTCCCAAAAAATCAAGTGTGTTTTCAAGTTGAGTCACTCCTCAGGAGTACTCACAAAGGAGAAAAGGGTCGACGTCAGCCCCAGGATGGAAGCAGGCAGAAGAAACATCTTCTCAAAGGGACTGGCTCCTCTCCCTTCTCTCCTGCACTGAAGGGCAGAGTTTGAGGTGTTCAAACCTATATATTTTTGTATGTAAATATTCCTGCTATTCATTAGCAATGTATTCAGCACACTTCACTTACCTGTGCACTGCACTACGGGGAAGCAATTTTGGAGGGGGGGGTGGGAATTAGAAAACAAACAAAGAAAAAAACCAAAAAAAAAAAAAGGAAAAAAAAATAAAAAAAGAAAGAAAAAAAAGAAAAGCTAAAGGCCAGTCTGGTAGGGGATCAAATCTTGACGTGCAGCATGAAAACACCTCCTGCCCAGATAACCCCACGCCATGTCCCTACTCCGGCGGCAGCAACGAGTGCAGCTCTTTAACGTGGCAGCAGGACCCAAAGAACGGGTCCCGGCGTTGCCCCTGGCAGAGCATCTCCAGGCAGTGGGGTTTGGGCACGTGCCTAAAGATCCCCCTTTCCCAGCGAAGAGATGCCAAAGTGCTTTCATGAATCAGGTCCAAAGACTTTCCGAGAGAACCCTACAACGCGTTGAGATCAAGCAACCTTAAATCTTTCCGAGCAGAGACCAGTGAAGATAAACTGCTCAGCAAGTGCTTATAATGATTTATATTTGAATAGGAATTGTACATTTATTTATTTTTCCAGACACCGTATTTTTAAACCACTAATATTTTATAGTAGATTTTTTCCTTCCCCTATTTAAAGAACTATTTTCACGGAGAAGACAGTACGTTTTTTATGTTGAGAACATTCTTTTTGGGAAACAAAAACAACAAAATCAGGTAGGAAATGCAGTGATGAGCATCTTTGGCCTTAATCCTTCCCTTTGTAGACTGTAGCCATAATGGTTAGACCAAAAATAATAAAATTAAAAAAAAAAAAAGAATAAATCTACCCAGGCATTTCCTCCCTCCCTACGCTCCTCCCTTCCCCACGCTCCTCTTCTCTCCCCCAAACCAGCTTTAACATCTGACACGTCGTGCAAAGAGATTATTGCTCTTACCTTTTGGTGAGACTTCTACAAGCAGCTCGAGATGGCCTTGCAAGAGACTTTTCTATTTTCAGATTCACGAGGAAAGGTGTAAATATTTTAGGACCGTTTCTCTCCTGCTCGCAGTGCCGTGACCCACCTGACGAGGTTGAGACTGTTGACTGTTGCCTACAGAAGACATACAGGAGAAGACATAATCCGTAAGGGGCTGCAGAAGGAGAACCTGTTTCCCAGGGTTCGGAGCAGGTTGCCCAGAGAGGTGGTGGCTGCCCCAACCCTGGAACCATTCCAGGTGAGGTTGGCCGGGCCTCTGAGCACCCTGCTCTAGTTGCAAGATGTCCCTGCTCAGTGCAGGGGGGGATTGGACTAGATGGCCTTGAAAGGTCCCTCCCCACCCAAACCATTCTATGATTCTAAGGCGGCTACCTGTTGAATCTTGCACATATACTAGAGCTCTTACGTACTGTATAGCAGCATCTCTCACGGGGACAGGAGTCTGATTTACACTGGAATTTACTGAGGAACTGGATTGTAGAGATTATTCTTGCATTTTCCTACAAATATATTTTGAAAGCATCATGTATTTCTGTCAATAAACATTCTTACGTAAAAGACTCGTTTCTTGGCTGAGTGGGAAGGGCTGGGGGGAGCAGAGCTCGTGCTCAAGAGGTGCAAGAACCTATTAGGTAGGTGTTACAACAGGTATTAAATGGTTTGTGCTTGTTCAGAGATGCAGCGGGGGCCCTGCACGGTCCTGCTAGCAAGAACGTGTGAAATTTTTGGAGAAGTGAGACTAAAAGTAACCCAGACTTTCAGAGATAGCCAGCCATAGGGGAGCTTGTATTATTCCCATGAGGAAGAAAGTAGGATAGTGGTGAAAAAGCTTCCATTAACTCAAAACCTAGGAAATCCAGAGGGGTGGGATGCTGGGTTGATGCAGGCAAGAGCAACCCCACCACAGCCAGGGCACTTGGTGGAACTGTGGGTGCCTTCAGGCTCACGGAGGGAAGGGAGAGGGAAGGCCTTTATTTCTGTGTTTCATCCTAACTCAGGCCCAGCCCGCAACCTCTCCTCACACTTAGGTCAGGCTGCAGAGGAGGGAATCAAACCTCACACCCTTCTGCCAAAGCAGCTAACGAAGGAGGTCCATCACACGAGGTCAGCATCACAACAGGGTCAGCAGCAGCGCGGGCAGTTCAACATCTCCATTTGCCTTCAAGTGCCCAAGAGAAAAAGCGTTGTTCCAGGTGACGTTTCCACTTACGCAGAGGGAAAACACACAAACAAATAAATAATTTGGTTTGATTCAAACATGAAAATTCAGTGGTTTGCATCAGACCTCTGTCCTAACTCCGCGTTCCTCCCCAGTAAAAGTTCTCACAACCGCTTAGCACGCGGTGGATTTACAGGCTCCTCACCCAGCCCATCACTGATTTCAGGGAACGAGGTGTTTTCTGAGGCAGCTCCTCCAGCTGGAACAGCATCTGCTGCCTGACACGACGCACCCCCAGTTTCACCAGTTCTGGACCACCACAAGACCTTCACAGACGTTCTTCCCTTCTCAGAAGCAAGCGATGCCAGAGTGAACAGCTGAACACCCTTGCTAGCATATACATTTTTATTAAGAAAAAAGAAAAAAAAATGAACAAAATACATTCTCTCCTTATATACATTACATACAACATAACTACATTTGTAGATATTCCTCATATCATCACTCATTCATTTTATATACAGCATGGGGCTTACACATCAACCCAGAAACTACTAATGATGATTTATGCCAAGGAAGAAAATTAACACTTGAGGCTGAACAAAGATCACCTGCTTCGCTGTAAAGAAAAGGGCAGGATGGGGAATCAACCAGAGCCCAGGAACTGCTCCCTGTAACCACCGTGGACCCAACACAGGACCAGTCAAAATCTGACTTGCCTGTTAAAACGCGTGCGCGGCTCACAGCGTTCATCGCCCCACGGATGCTCCTTTCCAGCCCAGGGCTGTCTGTACCTTATGGTTCAGCTCTCCTGTGGTCAGGTGTCCCAGGAAACAAATGCAGGACAGACACCAAAGGGACTCAGATGGACACTGGAGTTTGATGCTCCAAAACGAATGCCAAAACAGAAAAAACAAGGCCAGATTGTGATCAGGGGGCGGACACTCACAACTCCAAGCACTACATAGGGATAAACCAGGTCTGGGGGACTACAGGAGGGTGCAGAGAACAAGGTAATGAACACCAAAGGCCCAGACAAACAAACCATCACACGGTATAGTGCTATGGTAAGAGTAGAGGCAACAGCTCAAAGAAAACAGCTTGAAAAAGCACCTCTAGACAGGTGACCGTGTCCAGCCAGCTCATCGGTTTAACCCCGAGCTCCCCAGACCCTACCCACACTATCAACTCATCTAAAAGAGAGGTTACAATGCTCAAAGGAAAAGCATTTACCAAGACTTAATACTTCTCAAATGAGGCAACGCTGCATCTCAGCCTCTAACAGTACAAGATGCCCAGCACCACCAGCCCACCAGGATGGGAACCTCGCCTCCCATTAAACTGAGAATGAGCCAGTTGGCTTTGATTTTCTGCCCCTAGGCAAAGGGGTCTGCACGGCTGGGGGCCTCCGTGGTTCCAGACTCCCAGAAACACGTTTGTTTGTGTAATTCAGCTCTTTTCTCTGGCTTAGGGTCCCCCCAGCATCCCTTCATTTCCTGCTGTGGAGGAGGGTGCGCTGGGAAGACGTAGCAGAAAGCACAGCTCCAGTAAACAGCAGTGGCTACTAATAACTAGGGGGTTGTTTTCTTTTCCACTACCCAGCACAGCAGCTTCTGAAGTGAAAAAGTGTTTTGCACATCAAAACATCAATGGGAGGGAGAGAGGGGAGGAAAGAGAGGAATGATGAGGGAGAGACAGAGGAAATATTCAGCCTCCACTGTCTGTTTGCCTTCCCAATTACCGCAGCAGACGAGGAGAAAAGAAGTCAGTGGCACAACAGTTCTCTCCTCCACGGTTGGATAAAAAGTCTTATCCAGTACAAGAGTTCTCTGCACTGCTGGGGGAAGGAAGTCAGGGGTGTCACCTTCTGAACAGCACGTATTACCGCGGGGTAAGCGGAGGTAGAAGGACTGGCTGCTGTTCAGACCGGGTCACTTGCAGTGAAGTCACTGATTTGCCACTAAGAAAGCACAGGTCGATAAGAGTCATTTTCCCTTTTTAAGAGATGAGGGTCTTTTGTCAAAACCTACCAAAAAATGAATAATAATTAAAAAAAAAAAAGAATCGCTTTTCACTCTCGAAGCAGCTTCTTCACTGAACAGATCCTGTTCACACGCTGCAGCACTCTTCTATTTAGTGAAACACAAAGTAATTGACCGAATCCCTCGGGCAGTTAGTTACAAAGTCAGGATATTTAACACTTATTTGCTCATCGCTGGGGAGAAAAACCTGTCCACTGGTATTTGGGATGCGGAGAGGAATGCAACCACTCGAGCCGCTGTGGTGGTCTAGCCTCCCCACCATCCCATTAATTAAAAAGCAGTTAATCTCCCTTAATCTCGCTGGCAGCTTTCATCAGACAGCTCAGAACATTTTTCAGGTTGTAACAATCTCTTAAGACTGCCAGACCTGGTCCGAGTGCTGCACAAGCTCCAGTATGCTTCCCTGCAGTCACTGCAGGGGAACTGGGGGGGAAAACAGAGGTTGTATTAGTCTCTCTGGTGGCTTTGGGGTGAAGAGGCCCAAAGCTGGAGGTGAAGCTTCAGGATGAGATGATCCTGGTGTTGCATCGCTTTCATTCGGAAAAGAGCCAGAGAATCCAGCTTGTAGGGAAAAATAAAGGTCTAAACAGCAGAGCTACTTGTTAGGAGAGCCTTCAAAGTCCTTCCACACAACAGACCGCTTCTTAAACACAAACTCGCGTGAGCCACCGCTCCATTATCCCCAAGCATTTCTCTTCCTGTTCCCTCTGCCCTGCTATGCTGCAGAAACAAACTGAACACCCCAACGATGAGCTGTTTGCCTCCAGTGGTGAGAGATTCGGGATGACGAAAGCACGTGGCAGAAACCTAGGACAACTCAAGGGTTGGCATCACCACTTTCTCCTCCCATCAAACAGCTGTCACGCGCCTGGGGCGACACAGAATGAACCCTGCTGAGGCAGGAGGGAAGGCTGATCACAGCCCTGGATGGTGGGGCATGGAGGGGCACAAGCAAAGATGTGTACGCTGATGGAGTAACTGCTGGGAAATGGGCTCCTGTGCTTCCCCATCCTTACCCCGGATGGGAACAGCCCGTGGGGAGAAGAACATAAATCACAAGGATCCTCCCTCCCCACCTGCTCCAGAGGCAGAAGAAAGGAGTTTTGCCGTGGAAGCGACTAGAGAACGATGCTGTGACATGGAGAAACTGATGCCTTGATAACCACTGTACAGCTCTAGCCTTTCATACTTCAGTAAAACTTTGTTAACCTCGGGGGAGGCTGAAGGCACAGCATTTTAATAGCAGTGAACAGTCCTGCAGGGAAAAGAAAAGTCAGAACACATAGGGGAATACCCAAGGGACCTTGCTTTGACCATCACCCTGGGCAGCATAGACGCTAGTGGTAAGATTCGCCTTCCAAATCAGCAGCAATCTCAAAACCTAACCCGCCAGAGCCAGTCTGAAGCTATTCCCTCACGCAGCTTTTCCCGGGAATGAACCGCGATGCCACGCTCGAGCCGAACGGAGTCTAACTGATTTCTGGCAGCACACAGATACAGCCTGCAGGTCTGTCAGTAGAAGCCGTGCTGACTTGTAGCGGAACAGCTGGAAGCCAGGACAACGTGTACTTTTTGCCTGCACCAAGGAGGATTGAAGATTTCATGGTACTGAAGCAACACACGGGCAGCAGCTTAAGCAAGTCCGCGGCCGTCGCTGTTCGGAAGCGGAGCGCTGAATTTGGGTCGCAGCAAGTACCTGGAGTTTGTGTCTACCAAATCCAGTTCAGGCACATGAAAGCAAAGGAGGTGGCAGCAATATGTTACTTTTAGGATCTGTGCTCGGGGAAGACGCTGCCTCGCAGACCTCTACACCCTATAGCTGGTGTTAGATACAACCCACGCGTCCTCTTCAGAGGTTTACGTATGTGCCCGAAGCGTACGCGGATACTCCGAAACTCCATCCCGTTCCCTGACCTCTGCCCAGAACACCAAAGGATATCTGCTGGCATCGACCAGGCCGTGTTCTTGGGGGACTCTCAGCCGGCAATAAGCAGGTCGTTAACTGGCTGCCACTCGAAAACAGCCTTTGGATCCGCTGCTTACAGATAAAAGCATCTGGAGTCAATTTATCCAAGCACTGAGCCAGGTACTATTATAATGGTTCCAGTACAGTAAACTGACTTTTTCCACTCCAACTTTTCATTATAATAGAGGCTTTCAGTAAAACAGGGATTTTGCCTATAAGCCATTACCACTACTTGAATAATTTCCAGTATAACCTTCTCCACGACGGGATGTATCAGCTCTACCGTAGCCACAGGCATTTAGATATACTAACAAGCTTCTGAGGGTACATTTACATTTCAACAGTATTTACAGCTTATATACCACTATCCGCCTAGATCAAGAACAAGTCGTGTAGTTGTTCTTAAACTCTCCTTTCACAAAGTAAGACCCATCTCCAAATGATCACGTGTACTCGTTAAAATTGGCCAAGCTCCGAGTTTCTATAATCTTCCTCCTAATCAGAACAGCAAAATTCTTTTTTTAACTGGGCCCACCTCTGTTTCTGTAACAACTACAGCTATAAAACAACACAAGCACTTCCAGAGACAGACATGAATTGCTTTTACTGTCAGGACTTCACTCGACAATAGCCAAACATTCCTGAGCTCCGAGCCAACGACAACGAATAAGCTTAAATTCCAAGCACACACTGGGACTTAAGGTTTCACAAGACATGTTTCCACTTCTAAAAAGGTACCAAATGGAAAGGTATCGAATCATTTTTGCCATTTTCCCCCAGAAGGAGCACAGCATCACATCAACAGAACCTACAGAGGTGGAGGAGTGTTCGAGCTGAAGGCTGCAGGGAGCTAATTCACCCTGAAAGTTTCACTCCAGAAGCTCTACAAAAATATTTCCTCCTCAAATGTGAAATTCGGGAGGCAGCGGAAGAATTAAGAGCATCAGAGGAACCTGCCACCCTCCTGCCTTTCCCACAAGCAGCACTAACACTCGTCTTTCTTACAGTGAGAGCAACAAACAAGTTTCAAGTGTTTCTCAGCCCCCGGCTCCGGATTGCTTGCCCGCTGCCCGTGACGCTCGCCAGGGGAGGTTTGCACAGCGGGGGCAAGATCAGCACACGACTCCCTTCTAAAAATCTGCACATGTCAGGAAAACAATTCAGAAAGCAGCTGTTCCACAAAGCCCTAATGGAGAAGGCTCCTCCAGAGTCATCGCTCGGCTTTGGAAGGAGTCTCCTCTGGGAGAAGAGAGACCCCGACGCTTGTGGGTGCCGATTAAAGAAAGGCGGAGGAGAAGCTGTCGCAATCCTTCGCCCCACACCTCTGCCAAGAGCCAGCCCTGCTTCATTTCTTGACTGACTCCTCGCTCATTAAGTTTTCAGGCTAGGTGGTTAAAATCAGTGAGCAAAAAAGCGTCAGCAATTTAATTTAAGCCTGTCACTGCATCCTTACTCCAGTAAAACCTTCCTAATGGCATGCTCCTTACGAAGGTTTCTGAATTTCACTCCAGCCACCACTACACAAGGCAAATACCTTAGAAAGGCTTTTCAAAAATGGGTCTTCACGGATTGATTTCCCAAAATGAGAGTATGATTCTGCTACGTGACGTTCTGGTGAAAAAAAAAAAACAACCCAGCCTGAGCCAGAGCGTCCCTGAGTGCACACGGAGCCATCCCGGGCAAGCAGAACCAAACCCCAGATGTTTATTCACACAACCGGGTAAGCTGACCTGAACTACACATACAAGATGCTGTCCAGAGACAGGGTGAGCTAAACTTTTCCAAGACAAAAGTTCTCCTTCCTCGTTGCACTCGGCAAAAAGAAGAGATGCTTAAGAATAAATAACACCACAAATGTTACCTTAAGCAAGAGCCAGAAAAATTACGACTGATTTCAGCAATCACTCTTCAGGTCTCCTCAGTATCACTATAAATTAATGGGGTCTATCAAGAGAAAAAAAAAAAAAAAGAAGGTGGCTATAGTCTCCTCATTCTTAATCATCTAAGTAGGTCCTTCAACCACCGGCCACGTGAAAACAGGTTGGGTCACACAGAGATGAGCATTTGCTTGAAGAAGTAATTTTGGGAGAGCTCTTACAGACTTCTACTTTATAACTACTATGAAGGCTGGTATGAGACAAACATTAATCTCACTTAATTCTGCCTAATCCAAGTGACCAAAAATCTAACCTGAGGGGCTTTGTTTTCACTAGGAAAATGTGTGACTTGACAGGAAAAACTCTGCATAAAGAATAACTTCATTTCCAAAGAGATGATCTGCTGAATAACGTTGTACGGGCAACTATACCGAAGGTCAGCGTCAAGAATTAAACTCATAGAAAGAGTTAAAGCAAAAGCTAAGCCAGGACTGAAGTCTTGATGTCCTTTCGAAGTTTATCCCACCCTAACTTCCTATAGCGTTTAAAAAACCCACACCAGAACCTCGTAACTCTGTCTTTAAAGACCCCAGCCATCACAAATGAGCCTGCTCCTGACAAGTAACGACGCTTTCTTTTGCAGGACCTTATTTACAAGTTAACACCGAACTCAGGGATAAACTACAGCCCTGCCATGACGTTTAATCCACGTACCAAGTCACCTCGTGACAGAAGGTACAGGGCAAATACAGGGTGTTTGTCTTGCCCAAGTTAAAAAGCTGTCTCTGCTACAGCCTGCAGGGTGAGGTTCAAAGACTTCTCACGTACAGCTGGTGTATTTATAACCGGGGCTGCGAAACACTTTCAGGCGGCTGTTTTCAGATCAAGTGGGTTTGCTTTGCCGTTTGTACTTCGGCATCTCTGTAATGATCCCATCTAACGCTTTCCTGGAACATCACCCGTGTCTTGAAAGATCTGCATGTAATTAAATTCAAACTCTCCCTGTAACTGCTTGTCAATAACGAGCTTATTTTGAAAGGAAATTTATACTTCACTGCTCAGAATCTTTAATTAGTGTTTAAATCGGGTAGTGTAGCATAGGCTAACGCGAAGAAATCATTTAATTTTGAGTCCTAGCTTTAAGGACACAGTACCAAGAAAGAGCCTTGGCAAAGCCACACGAAGCCTTCTCTTTGGGTTAACCTCTCTGGCCACAGGGTGCCTCTGCTGCTCAACAAATAGCTCCAGAGCCCAGCAAATTCTTTCTGCTGGTTCATCACCAGCTGTAATCCATAAACCCTGCCCGTGCCAGCTGAGATCGATCTGCTCAGGCTAAAGGCAGGTCAGTATTTGATCACCCTGAAGTGCTCTCATTAGCTGGGATGGTCGGTCCTGTAGAAGCAATGTTCACCTCGCTCAGACAAATCATTCATTTACGCTACAAAAAAAAAAAACAACCCCAAACAAAACAAGAAATGAAGCCAGGCTGTCAGGCTTTGCACGCAGCCCCGACACGGAGGACAATGAGTTTTGATCGAATTTCTGTACCGCAGACCGAGCCCGACGCGATGCCCGCCTCGGCACCGACGCCGTTCACAAAGCTTCTGGCATTCCTCACCTTCCCCTGTCTGCTCGACGGGGCTCCTCAGGCATCTTTTGGGTTCAGCCTCAAATGTAGCCATCGAAGACGTACCCATAAAAGCTTAGGAAGAGCTTGGCTGATTAGAAGACAGGCTCAAAAATGCCATCAATCCCCTGACTGAAGTTGGAGAGCGCACAGGCAATGAGATCAAGCACTAAGGCAGCCCAGCAGCACTCCAGCTTTTAAGTCCTAGAGGGCTGCAGCACTTTGGCTGGCTGCATTAAAAAAAGCTCCGTTCAATCTCAATGGAAACACCACCTCGATTGGAATGTTCCCCGGGTCCAGCGCGGCCGGTATCTACAGTCGTACCATAAAAGCTCTACTTGAACCAGTTAAAGTGTCAAAGGTAAAGCCGAGCTGTGACGTAAAACTTTCCATGTCACTAGAAGAAGAAAGAAAGAAAGAAAGAAAAAAAAAAAAAAAACCAGAAAAAGAAAAAATAATGCAACGTTTCAAAGAAACAATTTAATCCGATTTCACATCCTGCCCTAGGTACCGAGTGGATTCTTCCACAGACATCTGATTTGCCATCCACTCAAGTATTCAGTGTCTGAACAGTCTCCAGTTACAGGGTACTTCAACTCTGGATAATCCTCCCTGAAGACAAAGCAGAGCCCAGTCTCTAACATATCGTTCTTTCCTCCGCGATTAAACACTACTATGAGCTTTTATATTTATTTCTAACGCACCAGGACTACAGAAGTCACACAAAGAACATGATAAAGAGGCAATACAATGCAATCAAAGCAAGCAGACACTCGAGCTCTGGAAAAAGACACTTCACTAACTCTTTATTTCAAGAGTCCAAATCATCTTTGCACACACAAGACTTCCATCAAGTTCAACAGGAGTCGTGTAGCCACAGCGGGTGCAGCAACGATACCCAACTGGCACAAACATTTCTGGACAGAAAGCTTTGCAGTCTCATATAAATATTTACATCTGCCAGTTTGTACTGAACACTCACTGACACCGAATGCGGGAAGTTTCTAATGCTGGGGACGCGTATCCTTCATTCCACTTCATAGTGCAGCACCAAGCCCTTATCGTATTTATAAAGAAGGCTTTCAGCATGGAAGAATATATATATATATAATTTTTTTTATACATATGCATCGGCTTGCTTTCAAAGGGATTTATGCTAAAAAGGCCTCCCTCACACTCAGATCTAGGTCTAAAATGCATTTAAAAGTAAATGAGCTGCACTACACGGGAAGGAGACAAGCTGTTGGGAGCAATCCTCTTTACATTGACACATGGACAAACGCACAGAGAAGCAGAGGTGCATGGAAACGAAGACAATCTGCTTCAGAAATCCTACACCCAACCCGGAGTCAGGTTGCGGACGTTGGGTGGGCGTGGGGTGGAAGACCCAGTTCTGCCAGGCTCGGCGAGGACCCGCACGGTTCCTCATGGGATGAGCAGGGCCGAGAGAACAGAGCAAAATCCCTGACAAGGGGCCCGTGCAGGTGACGACCGCACCCAAGGGTTTGCTCTGAGGTGCCCACTTGCCTGTCAGGTTTAAGTGGAAGGCTCCAGAGACCAGGAGACAGGCGTGTAGGGTAGGGATTCGGGTTTGGATCGGGTATCGGATGCGATCAGACGCTACTGTCAGCCCGATTCTGGGACGAGGAGACAGATCATTTGCAACACGTGCTCCCCTTCACATGACACACCGCGATTACAAGACTCAAGACACACAGATCATTATTACCTCAACGCGTGCTGGTGTCCTGCTGCCAAGTTATTGAGCTGCTGAGGATGAAGTTGGAGGATAAAGCAATATATCATGACTAGCCACAAAGGAGCAAAAAACAACCTCCCCCCTCCTTTCTCACGAAACTCAAAATAAAACCCATCATCTATAATTCCAGGCAAATCTCAATTTTCCTCTACAGGCAAAAACAATCACTGCATGATTGGGTTTTATTTTGTTTTGTTTCTCTTTTTTTTTTTTTGTTTCCTTTTTTTTTTTTTTTTAATACTTTCTTTCCCCCCCAACCTTTTCATTTTTACATTTGCTAACTCAAAATCCAAAGTCAGAAAAAATATATATATTTAGTCGGAAGTATGTCAGTTACATTTTATTAACCTACTCCAAGGGAAAAGCTTCAGGGATTCACCATACAAGTATAAAACCCCTTCCAAACACCGAGGGGTTGCTATATTACTTCATCCCAGCAGTCAATCATTGCAGTAAAAAAATTAAAATACTGAAAATGGATGCTTCTCCCCCTCTTCCACATGTCCAGTAATTGCTCCGTTACAGCGTGATGAGGTCCACCAGGTTGCCTTTAGGAGGGGTCATGTTGTCTGGAAAGAAGTTGACTAGTGTGTCAAAGAGCTGAGTTCTCTGCGCGTACGTGTGGTCAACATCCGAAAATCCTGGGGGAGGAAGAAAAGGGGAGAGGCAAGTCAGTGCTCAATGTTTCAAACGCCCAGTTTAGCTGTGGAATATGCCACCTGTCCATTTTGGACAGATGTTCACAGAATCCCAGCACAGTGGGGGTTGGAAGGGACTTCTGGAGATGATCTGGTGCCACCCCCCTTTGCTCCATCCAGCAGGGTCACCCAGAGCAGGGGGCCCAGCAGAGCAGTGTCCAGCAGGGTTGGGAATCTCTCCAGAGAAGGAGACTCCACAGCCTCTCTGGGCAGCCTGGAATAGGCTCTGACACACTCACAGCAAAGTATTTTTTTCCTCCTGCTCAGACAGATAGATCCTCCTAGGTTCTTGTTTGTGCTGGCTGCCCCTTGTCCTGTCACTGCACACCGCTGAAGGAAGGCTATAGGCACATATAGGCAAGTTAACTCTTTGCTCCTTCTGCCTCAACTAACAAGGCTGTCCCACCCTCTGTCCCACTACTATCTGCATACACAGCCAGGGATCCCATCACCCCAAGCCAACACTGCAATCAAAACTCTATAAAAAGCAGTAAGCGAACGGCTGTCAAGCTCATTGACAGTCCTGAAGAAATGGGGGAAGCAAAAGAGTCCTCAGGGGACCGCTCCCATGTCCCAGAAAACGAAATCTCTGCAGCTATTTTTATTTGGTGCCTCATTCTTTCTGACCTCAGGCTTTCCTCATTATCTTCACCACTGTCTTAACCAGAGCTGGTCCTTGTGTTTCTTGCCGTTCTCCTCGCAACGAGCTCAGTCCATGGTAGGAGTCCCAAGCTGGAGCTGCCGTTGGCTCACTGGGTTGGCACCAAGGGATGCTTCACTAGCTAGTTTTGTGAAGTGCTGCCTCCCATCAGGGGAGGGCTGAGTCTGCAGCAGCAGCATTGTTTGTGCAAATCCTCACACTTACACCATCGAGGGCAAGAACAATAGAGTGGGCACATAACTATTTCCTCTGCTTTGTGTTCCTCCAGTCACTCGTATCTCAAAGGAATGCTTTTTAATTCAGCAAACTTGCTCTTCAGTTAATCAAAGTCAACGGAGTTAATCAAATCAAGGAGGGCTTGGGTTTGTTGGGTTTTTGTGGGTTTTATTTTAGAAGCATCCCTCCATGTGTGTATCCTCCTATCTGTAAAGCCAGCTTCTGAATAAGCACCGTATTGTGTCAAGAACTAATTCATCTTTTTGAAGGCTTAAAGCGAGGGAAAAAACAACGTGCGGAAACTTGGGGTTTCCTCCTTTAAGAAATTAATCTTATAGCATCCAGCAGACAATGCTTTCCAAGCCACACAAGCTCAGCACTGTCCCCATCCAGCAGTGCAGATAATGCAGCTGGTTTTTATCCTTCCCTCAACTCAGATCAGAATTCAGCGCTGGTGAAAAACTGAACTCATCCGTGCTGCCAGCGAGAGCTCGGTAACTCCAGGACAACACAGGAATGTAAATTATGCCTATAGCCTTCTTGTAGCATTGCAGCATTAATCTCTCAGCTGTTTAAAAGAGTTAACTGGACAGAAGAGCGAAACAAATTATGGCTTTGGCTCAGACCTCCTGTTTCCAGCCCCACACGCCACTGTTTTCTTCGCTCTTGACATCCTGCCCGAAGAACTAGTTTTGCAAAGAACAGAGAGAACCAAACTACTCCAGGAATTGCAGTTATCACAGCAAACAGAGCCGTAGCCATGCTGAGAGATTCCAAAGTGACATGACAGGAGGTGCTTTATTCTGACCAAAGCTTCTGTTTATTTGGGTAATGGTGAAGCATCAGATGTAATAAGAGACACAAAATGACCCCGGGAGGCACGGGTTTAGAACCACTGTTTTCAATATGTGCTTGAGGCATTGAGGACAGACTAAGAGAGTCGGGGTTGTGCAGGCTGGAGAAGACAAGGCTCTGGGGAGACCTTACTGTGGCCTTCCAGTATCTGAAGGGGGACTGTGGCCTTCCAGTATCTGAAGGGGGCTACAAGAAAGCTGGGGAGGGACTTTTTAGGCTGTCGGGCAGTGACAGGAC
>WTSP01012180.1:26302-51339 GCA_025331215.1 Actenoides lindsayi
CCCCTGCAGTGCTGGGGCCAGCTCGGGAGTGCTCAGCACAGCAGAGACAGGGACCTGGTGGAGCGGGGCCAGAGGAGGCCACAAAGATGATCGGAGGCTGAAACCCCTCTGCTGGGAAGCCAAGCTGGGAGAGTTGGGGTTGTGCATCCTGAAGAAGAGAAGCCTCTGGGGAGACCTTATTGCAGCCTTTCAGTACTTAAGAGTCCCTCCCCAGCTTTCCTGTAGACCCCTTTTATCAGGAAGTGGTGTGATAGGATGAGGGGGCAAAGGCTTTAAACTGAAAGTGGATAGATTTAGATTACATATAAGGAAGACATTTTTTACAACGAGGGTGGTGAGACACTGGAACAGGCTGCCCAGAGAAGTTGTGGATGCCCCACCCCCAGAATTGGTCAAGACCAGGTTGGATGGTGCTTTGAAGAAACTGGGCTAGCGGGAGGTGTCCCTGCCTGTGGCAGGGGGGTTGGAATGAGATGTTCTCTAAGGTCTCTCTCAACACAAGCCATTCTACGTTGGTATGTTTTTAACTAATAAAAGGCTATATTAGTTACCTAACTGGTGCAGTATTTACACACATCTATCTAATAGAAGGTTCACCAATAAAATCAACCGTATTCAGAGAAGCCAAATTAAGACTACATGGGTAACATTCATTCTGGCATCTTCCAACAAACCTTCACGTTTCCAACATCATCGTTCTTTTATCAGCTGTCTGTACTTTCTCCAGGTCTCTACCTACAACAAAAAAACCCAATTCTGCCACCTGGCAACTCCCGCCCGTTTCAGTTTGCCGCGCACCGCTGCCTTTTGCCCAGATGGAATGGTTAAACCCCAAGGGGGGGAACCAGTGAGGGCTGTTTGGGGATCCCCAGCAGGCTGTATGAATCAGACCTAATTCCTCCTCTGTAACGGCGAGCGCTCGGGTCACAGGGTAGAACAGCTCCTCAGCCCTGACCCGTTCTCTGTTGGGATGGTGTCTTGGAGCGTGGGCTCAAAGAGAGGCTGAAATCCTCTGAGGACGGAGCCGTCTTTAGCTGAAGTCGGGAAGGCTGAACGCTGTTTTTGTAAAGGCTCCTTGGCTCCAAAGCCTCTGCTCCTGCCGCACTCAGACTCTGAGGCTTTACAAAGAATCACAGCGGGACACGAAGAAGAGAAACATGCTTTTCTTAGCTCCTTCCTAGAACTATTTTTCCCCATTTGGGCTTCGAGTTTCCCAGAAATATCAGTCTTAATGCAGACTCAAACAATACTTTTGGGCCCCGCTGGCTTTTATCTGGCAAATTTCTTAAAAGACGAGGTCTTAAGAATGGAAAGTATGAAGCAGCCTTGAAAGGGGGGCTCCAGCCTCAGTCTACGAGCTTGTTAGGCTTCAAGTTGGCCTCCAGGTCCTTGCTCTTTCTCCTACCATGCTCCAAGAAAAACATAACTGCAAGTTTTACTTGCATTTTGTATCTGTTTTATAGTGATCATTGGCTCGAGCTTCACCAGGAGCCGAATCTCAACCTCAACGTACAAAATCATCTTCCTCTCCTTTACTGGCCTTTTTTTGCATCATATGAATTTCTTCTATAGCTCACTAAGCAGCAGTACAGTTCTGATTACTCCAACGATCAAGGAACACCACCCTTACCATTGCACCTGATCTATGGATGCTTTTGTGTTTTAATAGCACCTGGTTTTTCCTTGACATAGGTACAAGACTTGGAATTCACTGTGATTTTCTATTTGGACCATCCCTTTATCTTTAAAAGCTTCTACGTGTAAACGACCACTACAGCACATCTGTGTGCATATGGAATAGAAGATGACCCAGGACACGGGAAATTTTGACACCAACAGCTTCTATACACCTTTAATCTCTCCATGAACTGGAATACACAGACAGACTTCCACGTGCTCCAGGGATCTATCTTCCCTTACATCCAGTGCCAGAGCTATTAATCCACAGTCAGTAAAAACAGATTCACTGATCAGAAAACCATGAACTAACCGAAGAGGTTTAAACCACTTCAGTTAAAGGGAACTGGATCTGCATTTGTGGGCAACAGCAGAGACAGAGCTGGCATAAAGCCTGTGGCTACTAGAACAAGCACCCATGAGATACCTGCTACTTGGCAGACATCTACTTCACTTTAGGATAATAAAAGAGGGAATAAAACTAGAATCCTATTTAACATCCCTTAAATTCACAATAGAGGAATAAAAATCCGGGGCTATGTTCCTACTATCAATCATTCACACTACTTTAAACAAAATTAGTTACTAATGCCAAAGTAAGTTTCGAGAACAGTCTGTTTATTTTCTTTGGCATCCAACTCAAAACAGCTGAAGAGAACTTGCCTAACTAAGTTAGAAGGAATTACTTCTATTACAAAGCAAGTAAGCCTTTCCTCAAAGTAAAATTCTGCTTGTATTATTATTATATAACACTATCTATATCTCAATCAAGAAAACGTGAAACCATATAGACCAGTATCCAAGAGAACTGTTGGGGACCAACCTATTCGACTCCGGCCTTCCAAAACTTAACAGTGGCCCTAGAAAGAGGGAAAAGAACGGGCAGAAAAACAATTCCTTTAAGATTTGCCACACCAAGCTTTACAACGACCAATGGCTCTAGCCAGCACAGAGCAAGCTGATCACAGAACCCCAGCATGGTGGGGCTTAGAAGGGACCTCTGGAGATCATCTCGCCAAAGCTCTTGCTCCAGCAGGGTCACCCAGAGCAGAGGGCCCAGGATCACCTCCAGGTGGGTTTTAAAAGTCTCCAGAGAATACAACTCCACAACCTCTCTGGGCAGCCTGGCACAGGCTCTGACAGCCTCACAGCAAAGAAGTTTTTCTTTCTGTTCAGATGGAACTTCCCGGGTTCCACTTTGTGCCCGTTAACCCTTGTCCTGTTGCTGGGCACCTATGAAAAGAGTCTGGCCCCATCCTCTTGCTCCCCACCTTTAGCTATTGATCACCACTGATCAGATCCCCTCTCAGTCTTGTCTTCTCCAGACTGTATCAGATATATAGCCTTTGGTATTAATTAAGACCATCTCAATGACAAAAAGACCGAGCATGTAGGTGTCTGGCTGAGATACACAATCAAACTGGTGCTTGAAATTTGATATGGAATCCAAAAAAGCCTGCGTCAGTCCTTTGGAAAGCACAAGAGCTATTTGAAGATGTAATGCCAGAGCTAAAAGCCAACTCGATGTGATAACCGGAAGGTAAATTGACGTCAACTGGAAATACACCCAGTCAGTACCAGCACAGCAGCTGGCTCTATGCCATATACCCAGCAGATCTGTTCCAGTGTAACAAGCTTTGGAAGTTTAAGCTTTTTGACCAGCATAATTCAAAAAAAAGCAAACAAAAAAAACCCCCACCAAAACAATCCCAAACCAAAAACTAACAAAGAAAACCCAAACGAAAAGGTCTCCCAGAAATTGTTACACGATTTTAGGAGACCACTGGACCAGAAGCTTGGATGGTATGTGTTGATCTGACAGACCAGTGGACAGAAGTTACTGAATTTTGTTTGAATCAGGCATTGGGCCTCTAGAGAAAAAAGATTCACAATATACTCACTCAGTTGGACTGAGCTACCGAAGCTCATACGCTAGATCATTCATATGCAGAACAGTAGTAGGCTCTATGAAAAGGGATAATTATTGTTTTGTAACATTTTAACTTGTATGAAAAAGCTCCTACTTTCTCCCCAAAAAAAATCTCAGAGGAGCCCATGCAGTCAAGTAAATTCTCTACTCTTAGAAGGAGGACAAGTTAAATACTCCACATTGAACTGGGGAAATCCAATGTGGAACATTAAAGAATTCCCTGTGCCAGATGTGGTGCTGATGGACGTGGTTGGAGTCAGTCTTAATGATCTTTTCCAACCTAAATGATTTTATGTGCTCAAAGTGCAGCCTTGATGGCAGTTCCTTTGGTCTGCTGCTGGCAGTAGGCAGAATGAACTAAAGAGAGAGGATTTTGCTGATAACACCAGAAATACCCTCTGTCCAGGCAACAAAAAGGCATAGGCAGCCATGAGATGCAAGCTCTCTTTAGGAGTAACGGGCCTTCACAGGCATGATGGGGCTACCAGCCACAGGTATGACATGGAGAAAAAGGGTGATCAGAGAACACAGGACAGGGAATTATAATGAGTGTGAGGGAGAAAGGGAGAAGAGAGCATCAGAATGCATGTTGCATGTTATAGGTTATTACAAGTTCCAGTAGGAAAAGTGCTATAGCACTGGGAAGACAGGGCATAACTGGGCTGAGCCCCCTTGAAGGATGCTTCATGAGGAAAAAAAGCCAACTATCTCCTTTCCTACCTGAGGAAAAGCAGGATTATCTTTCCTATGCTAGGGATGGCCAGAAAGGGCAGGAAACTACTTGATACGGGACAACTAAATGAGAAACCATCTAACAGAAAACTTACAGGCACTGCACTTGAATGTTTTATTGGCTCAGACACTTAAAGGCTAACCAGGATTTATGACAAATGCGATCAGGTCACAGATCCTGATATGAGGAAGGATTTTTTCCTTCATTCTTCTAACCGTACAATTCTATACTGTGCATATGCAAGATGCATATTCTCTTCCAAAAGCTTTTAGTGTCTCCCTAATGAGCCTCTCTCTGGTTAAAACCACCAGATCAAGTCATTTGATCCAGAGACTCAGGATGAAGGGACCGTGCCCGTTCTCCTGTCGCAGCGTTATAAAAGGAGCTGTCAAATCGCTTCCGAAGTCCTTAATACAAGAAGAGAGTAAGAACCACAACCTCCTCTTCCTCATCTACCTGCCAGGAGCCGAACGCTCGTACGTGGCTGCCCCAAATTCCACGTGGGAATTAATAGCAGAGTCAAATCAACCACCTTATCTGACACTTTGCACTAGTTCTTTAATCCTTTTTTTTTTTTTTGTGAAGCGACACGTACTGCAGTAATGGAATCAAAACAGGAAATGGGAGCAAATTCCTGGAACAAATAAAAGAACATGCCTACTGGATAATATTCAAAAGGCAGAGGAAATAAGATTTTAAGGTTAGCAAGCAATGTATATATACAATCTACTTCCCCAAATACTTATCATCTAGAGGAAAAAAACCTCTTCCCCTCCCCCAGAGTTATTTAATACCGACAAGCCAAGAGGCAGCGTGAATAAGCGTTTCTATTCCCTTTCTGCCGCACAACCAACTACAGGCTTGTGACATTTCAGAGAGTTTACATTTCAATTAAAGCTCCCAAAATACACACCAGTACACTGGAATTAAAACAAAGGCCTCTTCTTCACTCTTATGAGGACAAAAGCTGTTTTATCTGGAACTGCAGTTGTAAAATGACTCTTTCTAAAGCGGTATGGTCTACGGTGTGGAGAAATTTAGGATAGAGCAAAGCGTCGTGCACCTGGAGGGCTTTCTCAAACCAAATAAAACCAAGGTTTAAGAGGCTCAAAACTTTCACCTGAGGACACTAAGTAAGGCTGGGATTGTTGATCGTTACCTCTTTTGTCTCCTCAGGGTCCGAGTGATCCACAGTGACATACAAATCATTCTGCAGGTACTTCAGTGCACTAAGAGGGTCAGTCTGAGCTTTTTCTTCAAACCTGCAAAGGAAAGGCATTTCCTTTAGGGCTAAGTACTACCATTCCTGGAAAGAGCAAAAGCCATCTAACAAACCTTCCAGCCCAATATTTCCAAGTAAAACAATGTTAATGGCAGCTCGGCTTCACGTTTGCTGGAGCTCACACTTTCATGCCAGACTGAAACACGGAAGAGGGTTTTTTGGGGTGTAAGGGAATTAGAAGGGCAAAATATTACAGCTTTCAAAAGCATATGTACAGCAACTCCGTAATACATAGATATAAAACATTGAATACAGTTTGTTTTCCACAAATAAAGTAAGGTATGTGTAGCACCTCACGTGAGGAGTACAATTCAGAACCAGGCAAACCTCAGGCGTTTCAGTCCCAGGGATATTTACATTCCTGACTGCTCAGGGCAGGGATGAAGAACTCTCCCTGCTTCTGCCAGGCAACAGAAAAAGGGACAAAACCCCCTGAATTCAACCAACACTGCGACTTGATATCCCACCTTTGGAAAGAGAACACACACATAAAAATCCTGTGCACCACCACCATTATTTTCTCATTTCCTCTCAAGGAGCAGGAACTGTAACTTCACACAATCACAGAACGTTCGAGGTTGGAAGGGACCTCGAAAGATCATTTAGTCCAACCCCCCTGCCAGAGTAGGATCACCTAGAGCAGGTCACACAGGAATAGATCCAGGTGGGTTTGGAATGTCTCCAAAGGAGGAGACCCCACAACCCCTCTGGGCAGCCTGTTCCAGGCTCCGTCACCCTCACCATGAAAAAGTTTCTCCTTATGTTCCCATGGAACCTCCTCTGTTCCAGCTTGCACCCGAGAACGCCTTAAGGAATTAGCATAGCCCTCAAAAAATGATTTGGTATCTTCAGTGAGCAGAGCTGCTTCCCCCTGCAGCACTGAGTTGGGTGCACAAGCCTAGAAAGTATGAGATTTCAAGTTATCCTTTTCTCCTATCACCTCGCTGCTGAGTACAGTATTGCACTCCATCATCTTCTGACTCACCAATACACTATATAAAGCCCTTCCCAGGAAAAGAGCTCAGGCAATTCCAGATTCCAGAGATGAGAACTCTACAAACCATCTTCTCAGTTAACTGCCTCATATAAACTGCCTCACAGGAATGCAAGATATTTTATTCATAATGTATTTCAGTTACCTTTAACAGGGTATAGTTTGTCAAAGTGAAAGAAGTCACACTGAATAGATGTAATCATATTGTTATTTTTATTTGGGTTATCTGCTTGGCTCTTTATACTGTAGTGGGCATCTGTAGCCCAAATTTTGAAGTTGTCTGAAGATAGGAGTTGTTAAAGCCAGCACACGGAGCACAAGGACTCTGTCTGTTACCTGCTGTACATGACACTTGGGTAATTTAGCAGGATTTCTTCCAAACATTCACATAGATTTTCTGAGTTATCACCACGGTCCAGGGAGCTGAAGTACCTTAAATAAGTGGAACCATTCTCACTATGCTCTTCTATACCTGCCCAGCTTGGCTGTGCTAAGGTTGACTGGTACTAGTCACCAGGCCAAACAGGACTCCAGTTGATGCAGTGCATTTGCTGTGTATGCAAGTCAAAATTATCTGTTCTGGTACCTGGTGCTCAGGGGAGTGCAGAAAATGGGCAGCCAAGTGACTCCACAGCAGTTCAGCTCCAGCCTGAGAGGCACTTCAAGTCCAGCAAAGCACCCATTATACCAGTCCCTTACTGGTCATATTTGTCTCCCTCACATGGACACCAGTAAATGGGAGCATGGTGCATAAACCCCAAACTTCTGCCAGACAACGTCACAGACTCATATAATGGTTTGGGTTGGAAGGGACCTTGAAGATCATCTAGTTCCAACCCCCCTGCCAGAGCAGGTCACACAGGAACGTGTCCATCTTCCACTAGAGCAAGGTGCTCCAAGCCACGTCCAAGCTGGCCTTGAACACTTTCAGGGAGGGGGCACCCACAACTTCTCTGGGCAACCTGAGCCAGTGTCTCACCAACATCAGAGTGAATAATTTCTTCCTAACATCTCATCTAAATCTATCCTCTTTCAGTTTAAAGCCATTACCCCTCATCCTACCACTATACTTTCTGATACGAGTCCCTCCCCAGCTTTCCTGTAGAACCCTTTTAAGTACTGAAAGGTTGCAATAAGGTCTCCCCAGAGACTTCTCTTCTCCAGGCTGAACAACCCCCGCTCTCTCAGCCTACCCTCACAGCAGAGAGGTTCTACAGCTCCCCGATCATCTTTGTGGCCTCCCCTGGACCTGCCTGAGCAGGTCCATGTCCTTCTTATACTGGAGGCCCCAGAACTGAACACAGTACTCCAGGTCGGGTGAAAATACACAGCCACATTTCCCCTGAGTGCAATTTCAGGAAGCATAAAGCAATAATCCAGAGCTGTCTCTGGAGGCTGTACAGCTGCATTTGCATATGATGACATGTGGGTTTAATAAGCCTCCCAGATTCCTGGGCAAGACCTTTATTCGTTCTTGCAGGTGTTCACATCTTTTGTGTGGCTGATCTGCAAAAGGCCTCATCCAGCCACAGTGATTGAGAACCAACCATAGCAATTTGCTGCCTGACTCAGAAGTAAAATGCCATCAGTAAAAAGTGACCTCCAACACTTGGCAGAACCTGATAACAACGTATTCTCACCAAGAATGCAGAAAGAGTTATTCATTGGCTTCGAATAATTTGCTGGGTCTTTGAAAGGCTGTCTCTCCGCTGCAATTTCTTGCTGAGGGCAACACCATAAGCTTGATTTTGAAAAGCTGTTGCCCTAAATAGCAAATGTAAGGCAGCTCTGAAACATCCAGAGCACAAGAAGCATCGCAGCGTGGCTGAATTCTGCACGAGTGAGATTTTTCAAGTGATTCCAAAGGAGTAACTCTGATGACCTCACCACGGTTGAGTCTCAGATGTGCAAAGGCATCCAGCCCCCAGACTTCATTAGAATCCTTGTGAGCTGTTACTATCTCCTAGCACAGTGTTTCTGAAACAAGCTCCATTTCCATGGGAGGTGACAGTACCAAAAAAACATGTTGATGTGCAGCAGAGTAAAAAGGGAATCTAAAAATTCCCCACGATTCCCCACACAACAGCCAGATTTTTCTAGTTTTAGAATAACATAGTAAAACCAAACTGAAGTTACTTTTGTAGTTCAGTTTTATTATTAAAATTGGGGATTTTTTTTAAATTAAAAATAACCAAGAAATCTGCAGACTATCATATAACCAAAGTGACACTTCCCAAATCAGCCTACAAGATATTCAAGTTTCAGCAACTTAAAAAAGAAAAAGACTCTTTGGAAAAGATCATTGCCAATCACTTTTTGTTTCTATACCTGTGCTTTCTTATGAGGTATTTGCAGTGTCTTAGCAGGTATTCCTTTGAAGGTCGACAGAGCTTCAGAGACCAGAAATCATCTAATCTCATCTTTGGAGAGCAGGACTTCCCAGGATTCCCTCCAAACAAGTAGTGAACCTAAGCAAATGAGAGGCAGACCAAAATGTTGTTTCCGTGCATCCATTAAACAAGGAATATTTACTATGTCAGCATCTTTGGAAACATTTATTCTGGAGGGAAAAAACCCTCTGTGTTTTAGACAAGCTCCTCCATCTTATTATCAGCCTTATTTTGTCCCCTAGGAGATGAAGAAAGTTCTCAAACTGTTTACATTTTAAGACCATAAAAAAGCTGCACTGTTAGAACCTCCCTCCAGCAGATGCCTGAGATATTTATAAACAAACATCCACAAACCACACGATCTCTTTAGAAAATCCTACACACATAAATCCTTAAGTACCTAAGATACGAGCAGAAAAGGAGGATCCGAGCCACTTCTTTTTTTCCCCTGGTCAAAATACTAAGCAACAGTCAAACTTATTGATTGCCAACCTCATCTTTAATCTTGTCCTCAAAGACTCCAAATTCTTCATTGTCATGAGAGGGGCTAAATCAAGGAACCTGTACCAAGGCTTTCTCTAATTTGGGGATGAGCAGATTACACCCATATAACAGTGAGGTGACTCCAGCAATCACACATTTCTTTGAAGAAGAAACGTTCATGCTTGTTAGGAAGGCTCAGGAAAAAGGGACTTTGTAGACTAACACTCTGGCTCCAGTCAGAACACTGCTGGTGAAGCTGCACTACTAAAGCACCACAGTTCAGACAAGCAGCCTTCTCCTTCAGTCAGCAAAGACCATTTTCTTCCCCAAAGACAAGGGCCACTGGCAAAGTGAGTGGGAAGTCCTAAAGATGCTCAAAGTGAAGTGACAAGCCCAGCCCAGCATGGTCTTGGGAGATGGCTGACAGGCCTGTGTCCCCACATGCCCCATAAACTCTACAAAGCCTGAATTTGACTTGCAGAGAAAACTATTTCCCTGCTCTCTGGAAGGGCAGATTTGTCTCATCTCAGTACAGCAGCCTGGCTGCAAGACACTACACCTGGGCACAAAGAAGGAGCTCACTGAATAGAGAGTAAAGCAAGGAGCCAAAACTGTGATGTAAAGAACTAAGACACCATCAATCTTATCATGGAATCATAGAATAGTTTGGTTTGGAAAGGACCTTAAAGATCCATCTAGTTCTAACTCCCCCTGCCACGGGCAGGAACATCTGCAACTAGACCAGGTTGCTCCAAGTCCCGTCCAACTTGGTCTTCTAGAATCAGAAATCACAACCATTACTGTGATCATCTTCAAAAAGAGTTCTAGCAATCCTGAGATGCCAAGCACAGAAATATTAAATATAACTGTAGGCAAAGTTAATTTTTTGTTCAGGGTAGCTCAAATGAAGCAGTCTAAACAGCCATTCTGAGAGTTTCCAGATACAACACCTTTGAAATGCAAGGCTAGATCTACAGAGAGGCAAATCTCCTCCGTGGAAGTGTTAAAAAAGGACTGTTTATTTCTTCACTTTTTTTTCCTTCACATCTTTTGGTATTTCGGACTCTGAACTGTTGATATTAAACATGCCACAAAGGGTCTTCAAATACCAAGGTTCAAGAAGTCCAACAGGTTACCTTTCTCCACAGCTTTAAAAATAATCAACTAAAAACAATGTATTCTGCATCCCACTGATGCAGGCTCTCCTTATTTATATCAGAGGAGTTTAGAAAGGTCATTTGAACAGAGGTTTCTAAAAATACGGCTCTTCAAAACAAGCACATCAAACAGCTCTTCAGATAAAGCTGGGCAACTGCCACGATTTAGCAACCTTCACACTAACTTGTAAAACACTAGTCTCAGTCTCATGGTACCTTAACACTTAGAAGTAAACTGTTAAAGGCAGAAGACTATTTACAGTCTATCATTAAAGTCCATCACGACAACAAGCAAGTTCTCCACGCAGAAGTTGCACCTATTCTTCCTAAAAATCCCACCCCCCATCCCCAAATTTCTGGGCTAGTTGGATTTCCCAAATTTGATTAACATCCCATGGTGTAATAAGACCAAAATAGATTTGTCTTTTGCAGTTCTGGTTGTTTCCAATCAAAAAGAAATTGCAAAGTATCTGAGAAAGGTTAAATAAGCGTGTGACAGTAATTTCAATGCACAGGTTAACGAAGTTAGGGTAACCTAATCTCTGGGTTTGTGCTTTATTGGTTAATATGCACAAAGCTCTGAGTTTACTGAGCAGTCATGTACACTGGCAACAATTTCCAATCTATTTCAGCATGAACGTGTCCGTTAAAGTCAGATGGAGATAAAGAATGACAGTTGCTTCTGACATGCAGGGCAAAGTAAAGGACCTTTGGTGGAGCAGATTCTGAACAGTGATTACGTGTTTTCTCCCAGAATTGTTGGTACCTATTGGGGAGCTTTTAGTCACTAACAGGTTGTGAGATTTCGTCCCTGAGGGTAACGAACGAAGCTTCAAGTGTGGGAACAGCCAGGAGCTAGCTGCTTGACAACTCCATAGAGGTTCAGGATATCCCAATTTGTCCTGGTTTCGGCTGGGACTGAATTAATCTTCTTCCCAGTAGCTGGCACAGTGCTGTGGTTTGGATTTATGTGAGAATAACGTTGCTGACAAGCTGATGGTTTAGGCATTGCTAAGTAGCGCTTATCCTAAATTAAAGATTTTTCAGTTTCCCGTGCTCTGACGGCGAGCAGGTGCACAAGAAGCTGGGACCATGGCCAGGAGAAGTGACCCCAACTAGCCAGTGGAATATTCCACACCAGGGAATGTCACACTCAGTGTATAAACTGCGGGGAGCTGGCTGGGAGGGGCTGAGCGCTGCTCGGGCATCGGTCAGCGGGTGGTGAGAAATTGCCCTGAGCATCACTTGTCTGTCTTGGGTTTCACTGCTCTTTTTGCTACATTACTTTTTCATTACTTTATTATTATTGTTGTTGTTGTTGTTATTATATTTTATGTCCTTTTAGTTATTAAACTGTCCTCATCTCAAGCCGTGAAGTTTGACTTCATTCCCAATCCTCTTCCTCATCCCACTGGGAGGCAGGAGGAGTGAGCGAGCGGCTGAGTGGTGCTGGGTTGCTGACTGGGATTAAACCACGACACCACTGTCTGCGTTTGGATTTCACCGAGGAGCTACCATGGCTACTTCACGTTGACATAAAAAGTAGCTTATTACCTTAGTTCAAAAGGTGAGAATTTAAATGAAAGTTACCCACCACATTGACCCTACATAAAAAGCTGTATTCATTGTACCACTTTTGAAGAAGCAACTACACCTTATGAATAATAAGACTAAGAAAAAAAATAATCAATATATATATGTATCTGGACCTCCATACCTTGTGCAACTCATCGTACACCAGCTGATGGGCAAACCTTGGGCAGGGCTCCTCTTCCTGAAGGCTTTTACCTGGATTCTCTTTTGCTGCTTGGTCATTCTTATAGACACAAGACCTGAAACACAAGGCAATAAAGTAATGATTAGTGGGATCTACAAGAAGTAAGTTACTGAAAGGCTAATAAGGTACAAATGATGTCAATTTGAACTGCTTGGCATATAACACCAAAGATTTTCTTATTTCTCTATATAATGTCGTCTATTATCCCATCCTCATTCTTAGCTCTACAAGGAAACCAATGTAACATTCTGAGGAGGTCAGCTTGGCTGAGCAGAGTCCTCAACCACAAGCCAAACAGGAAAAAAATTCTAGGAAATTTTACGTCATGATCTTTGAAGGGATCTTTAGATGTCACATTAGTTGCTAGAAGAAGTATTTTTCATCACAGAGTATTTTTCACCTGGGACACAGCAGAGCTACAAGCTACAGGCTATAGCAAAGCTGGTATTTCAACCACTGACTTCCAGGCAGACTGAAGTTGTACCTGTAAATCCGGGTTTGAAAAACAACATTCACACCTTTCAAAGCAGTTTGCCCCACTTTAGAAGAGACCTTGAATACAAAATTGCTGCCAGCTCTGGAGAGGGACAGTGGCAACCAGCAAACAGATACAACACAACAAACAGATGAGGAGGTCTTTTCTCAGAATACTGAAAATAACTTAGAGCTGACTAAATTTGCTGCACTGATGATGAATCCTGGCCTTGAACATTTCCTACAGGAAAAGAAGACTTTTTAATAGCTCACTTCCCCTCATCCCCTCCACCTGCCTCCAATAAAGCAGCTCACACAATTTCTCTCCCTCCTTTGACTTGCTGCCACCGTGCCTCAAGAAAACTCAAGTTGCCTTCAACATCACCATTCCATGGTTCTAAGAGGTTAGAGAGTTACCTGGGAGACAGGATCGTGTAGGATTGCTTTCTAAAGGAAGAAAATAGATGTCAGAATTAGCACCCCTTTCATCGACTCACCAGCTGTTCCTCACGATGTCATAAATCCAGAAGGAATTCCTTACGTTCTCTTCCCGCTTCTCTTTGTCTTTACTGAGCCCTGACAGGACGTGGATTTCATTCAGCTCTGGATCAATGGTAGCCCTTTGAGTGAAACCTGTCATTGGAACTGACAGAAAAAGAAGTTACCCACTGAAAACAACAGAGGAAAGGATCCAAGCACCAGACGAACGTTATTTCCCTCCCCCTGCAATTCAGCAGATTTTCTAATATCCACGGTAAAAGCACAAGATTTCTTGTAACTACCTCTTTAGTATTCTGGGATAAAGAGCATCTGAGTTTAACCTCACTACACAGTAGCCCCATTTTCTTCTTTATAATTACTTTCACATCTTTATCTTTCATATAAAACCAGAACTTGGGACTGAGAGATCCCATTTTGGTATTTTCTATGACCTCTCCTCTGAAGTGATCTCATTACTTATCACAACTTAAAACTGAAATGGCTCATCTCAAAATAGGAGGCGTGCAAGTCACCAAGAAAACAATTTCCTTCTCCCACGTGCTCTCCAAAGCAGGGTTGAGAGGCAGGAGAAGAAGAGACATCACCCAGAGGCTGACTCCTTGCCTGTTAAGGACAAGTCCCATGCAAATTCTCTTCTTCCCTTCCTATTTGTGACTCCTGGAAAGCACAAAAACCATTCTGAGAGCTGCTGCTTCCTAGGGAAGGGCACAACCAGAGCTAGCTGGGAGACTACCAGCTCAGAAATGTGGATTAAACTGCCTCATGATAGAGCCAGCTGATTCCTGTAGATACGAGTAGAGCGATTTTGTTGTTATCTCTTCCGTAAAAGGAAGCGCTGCTTCCAGAAAGCCTCATTGCAAAAGCTGGGAAACTCAAAAAAAAAAAAATTCAAGACAAACAAGATTATAACCTTGCATTGCTTCCTTTAGGACAGAGATGTCAAGGAAGCTGTTTGTTTGTTTTTGGCGTGGGTTTTTTTTTTCGTTTGTTTGCGTTTTGGTTTGGGTTTTTTCCCCTTTTTTTGTTTTCTTCTGTTTTTCTTCTATTTTCTAAATAGCTGTGGTATAATTACTCAGCTATTCTTCTGTTCCACCTTCAGATTTAGAAATATGGTGAAATACTGAGGATTCCAGCAGTTTTCATCATAATTCCCCGAAAAAAAAAAAAGGTCAGCAAATTTGTTTGGCAGTCCTTTTTGTTTGTTGTATAATTCCCCATTTCCTGTTTCCCTAGGCAACCATCCTTCCAAAATGTATTTGTGACGGGCACGTGATCTTTGTTTACAGATCCTGTTTGTCTCCATTGCTCTTTCTGGGTCAGTTTACAAAGGCTGGTAAAAGGTCCCCGGCCTTCAATCAAGATTTTTGGCGTGAAAAATTCTCAAAACTCTTCTATTTTGCAAATTCCTCCCCGCAATTAACTGCAAACTGCACGAGAAACCAAGCCCTTTGCTAATAAACCATTTCATATCGCTGCTGAAGAACACCCAAAACGGCATTTGGGAAGCCCATTCTGCGACAGGTTTTGGTCTCCTGCTTCCCACTTCTCAGCTGGTAGGCCAAGAAAGTCATAAACGTCAAGCAGAAAATTCTGAGCAGCGTTTGGTTTCCTGCAATTTAAGCCCTTACACCAAAATGTTTTTAAAAAGCTGCCAAAAGACCCAAACATTTCTTTAAAAAAAAAAAAAAAAACCAACCAGTTTACGTAAGAATGAAGCTTTTATTTTAAGTAGGAACTGAAGTACGGTCAGATAATTCACTCTGAATCCTGTTGACAAAATCCTCTCGTATGGTTTCGGGCAAGAGCAGGAGGCAGAGCCTTTGGAGCCCTAATCAGCATCAGTCTGCCTATTTCGACCTCCAATTTTGCCAGGAAGTTTCAAAGGAAAATGAATCCAGTTTTTAAGCAAATGGGTGGCAAAGCAGAGGGGGGAAAAAAAACGCGGGGAACAATGCTGGCACAACAACTACATACCTTGTTTTAGCTGCAAACCACAAGGAAGTTTTTAAATAAGACTAATGAGTACTGTGAAAGCCACCCAATAAGGAAATTGAGAACAAAAAGACAATTATAGACTAAATATCATGAATTTTTGAGAAGCATCACGTAACAGAGTGGCTTGCAGAGTCGGGGACTAAATCGTTGACCCAAAAGGATCAAATTCAAGGCATCTTTGAGACGTTTCTGACAGGAGAGCCATCTAAATTTGATCAGCCACGTTAACGTACATGGGAAATATCTTTGCAACCCTATTTGGAGCTTGGAACATTTGAGACCGTGCTGGGTTTTGAAAAGCAAAGCATGCAAATCTTCAGAGCATTAGTACCTCGGGCTGATTGAAATGAAAATTATTCTAATCACGAGGAACACGGCTGCTATATTACCATTGATACAGAAAGGGTATGAAACTCATCTATGGAAGTCCCATCCCTCCTCCTGAAATGCTGTTGTGAAATAAATGAATTTTGTATCTGGTTTATGCTCGATTTCCTGAAGCTGAAATTATTATTTAAATAATGAAGGAGGGGAAAGCCACCAAAGTTCAGCGGCTCCGTTTTTCTACACTTGATAGGAAGAACAGGATCTATCTGCAGCAGCTGCAATCAAAACCAAATTCCAAGTCAAATAATCTCAGGCTTCCCTCAGTTGTACATCAATGCCATCTTGAGACTGTTTGAAATGCAGAATGTCTAGAAAAACTGTATTTCAAAAAAAATATATTTAGGAAGGGCCTAGGATGAGGGACAACTTACATAAAGTCTTTGACCTAAGCAGCTACGTAGAAATCATATTTAAGTAGTGCCTTAGGCTAGACAAAGTTGACATCAAGTCTTCTGCAGAGGCAGACTGAACTAGAAAGTTGGGTATAGTGTGATTATAAAAACAAAAACAAAAGAAACAAGAAAAAAAACACAAAAACCAAACCAACACGCAAAAAAACAAACCAAAAAAAATAACTAAACAATCAAAGCACAAGACAACACAAATTTGGTAAATAAGTCCCTGAAAAGAAACAGAAAATAAGGCAAGATACCACACAGAAAGAAGGAGCAACAGAAAAAAAAAAAAGATGTTTTCCAAGGAAGTTTGCTCCGTGAGAGAGCAAAAGGGCTACAGAGAATCCTGACAAGCACTTCCACTAGAGGGTAAGAGAGGTTCACAGTCTGTAGGACAGCGGGCTCGCAGGCAGCGCTGGACAGAATTCAAGCACTTGCAGTCAGCGTATTGGAGAGGGACACGGGCTGTAGACTTGGGAAAGGTGCTTGTGATATTTAGGTAACAAAACGTGGGTGGGGAAGGAAATTTAACTACGCCTGGGAGGCAAAACTGAACCAATAGCTTAGGGTGTGGGCTCTTTTCAATTTTAAGACTCGGAGGAAAACGTCACCAAGAGCAAGGGTCAAGAATCAGACCCTGTAATACCAGTGCACTGCAAGAACTGTTATTTGCCAAGTGCTAGATCCAAGGAGAGTGGAACATGGGAAGAATGGCTCCATGGAAGTTCCCTCGCTCTTCTGCTGCTTCACATGAATCAGCTCTGGAGCCAATCTGCCCCTTTTAGAGGGTGTCTCGGGCCCAGCCATCACCCAGGGCAGATGGCTCGAAGGACACTGGAGGACTTAGCCCTGGTTGTTTGGAATGTGGCACTGGCCTGGGGCTGCTCAATATTAACTTGGCTCCAATGACAACACGGTACCGATTGAAGAGGAAAAGCTGTAGGGAGAAATTACTAAAGACAACACAAAAACATCTAGTAGATGGTGAAGGCTTTTCTTGCTCCACTGCATTTTCTCCCCCCCCACCCCACAATGTCGTTAACCAGTCCGGTGTAAAAACCCAGCAACTAAATGAGACTAAAGAGGTCAAAATCCTCTCTCCAAAACATAACACTTCCATTTATTTTTATACAGCAAAAATGAAAAGCTCACGGCCTCGATGTTTGACATTATTCAGCCACACAGGCCTGGAGTTAGCAGCCAGCTACATAAACAAGTAGTAATTCCTGAGAAGGCTTCCATAAGATGCCGTGTAACCCTGTACAATATAATTTCCATTTAAATGTAACACATGGGAAACAATTTCCACAAAAGCACCGTTTAATGGTGAAACAGATACGTTCCCATTGCCACAGTCCCTGCTCACAGGGGTCTGTTTGATCACAGTGATCATTTCAGCAAGATGAATATTTTTTTGGCTCGAACGTGCAACCAGCTACAGTCGGTTCGAGCGCGACGCTGGCAGCTGCCAGCATCCGAGCAAGAAACCAGTTTTTACACAGAGGCAGAGTTTGCAAGGCAGTAAATCAGAGTTCACAGGTCTGCTTCTCCTAGGGACTGGACAGGAGCTTGGAAATTAAATCTCCTCTCACGTTGGAGGGGGCACTAGAGCGGGTTTTGAACGTGCTTTGAAGCACAGAATTGTATAATTATATATATATATATAATTATATACAATGGTATAAAACCTGTAGCCTACAGACCACTTCTGAAGGACTCAGGAAGGATAATTAAGGGAAGCAAGTCCACTGGCAGCCTTTCAGTGCCACCCAAGTTACAAAACCCTCAGAACACGCCACCCCTAATCCCACCACGAGTGCCTCGCAAGGATCCTCCCTCCTTGTGATTAAAACTGAAGAAAGAAATCGGGAAAAGCTGCGTCACGTGGACAGTGCTGCTCACCAGAACCTGGCACCTCCCCGACAGATTCCTTTCAACGAGAGCTGCAGGTCAGCAAATTGCTCCCTACCGCGTATTTGTAATCCTTTTAAAAGTGAGGCAGCACCTCCCCTGAACTGGAATGGAGCAAACCTTGCTGAGTGATGGGGACAGGGCGCGGGCCAGCAGTTGACACAGCAAGATCATCATTATCCTCTTGGATTTTTCACGATGAGACGGCGCTTGGCAGTCAGCCAAGGAGAGGCTGAGGAGACCATCCTGAACAGTTCGGTTGTCGCGTTGAGAAAGCAACAACTCCATGTCCAACGCTCGTTTCTCCCTCCCCAAGCAACGTTAAGGTTAGGGATTAGAGCACAGGTCTTCTGCAGAGCAGCTGAGGGACCCGGGGTTGTTGAATCTGAAGAAAAGGAGGCTCAGGGGAGACCTTCTCGTTCTCAACAACTCCCTTAAATGAGGTTGTAGAGAGTTCAGTGCCGGTCTCATCGCCCAAGGACCAAGCAACAGGGTAAGAGGAAATGGGCCTCAAGTTGCATCAGGGGAGGTTTAGGTTAGAGAGTAGAAAAAAATTTCTTCACTGAAAAGGTTGTCAGCTCCTAGAACTGGCTACCCAGGGAAGCAGCTGAATCACTATCACTGCATATGTTTAAAAGTCATGTAGATACTGTGCTTAGGGATATGGTTTAGCAGTGGACTTCACAGAGTTAGGTTAATAGTTGGACTTGATCTTAGAGGTCTTTCCCAACCTAAACAATTCTGTGATTCTATGAGATTTTGGCAAAGCCAGGTCAGTTAGTAAATCTGAACAGAATTCTGCTGCTGTGCCATCTCTGTAGAAGCATCCTTAGGATTTGGTGACTGTTAACCCTCCTCCTCCTCACCTTCGCAGTCAGAGGAAAATATTCTGAGATTGGTTCAGAGAAGCACCTCACAAGATGAAGAGCCCGTAAGGTTCCTCACAAAAATAAAGTGTTTCCGTGGCAAGAGACACACTGGCTGCTCACAAGGTGGACCTTAAACTGAACAAGGGCAAAACATGTCAGGTGTCAGAAATGGATAATCAAAATGGGATATTCAGATTGCTTGTTTGACTTGGCCCCTGGCCATGTTGAGCCAGCTGTGCTATCTGTTTTGAGTCAAGTTTTTCTGACTTTGTCTTGTTTTACATCCAGATTTCCTGGACTGGGTTGTGCCGCCTCTGTCCGTGGTACTTATCCATGAGACCTCCTGTATGTCAGGTGCCCAGTTCTGTAACTGGAACAAGCAACTGCCCCAACAAGAAACGTGGGATCTTCAATGATAGCTAAAAAAAATATCTGCAGGTTTCCCATAAGAACTACTTCACCATCAAAGGGAGCCACGAGAAGGTCTAAGTCTTGCTGTCATTTGACTTTGAAAGTTACTCGATGCCAAGGGATAGGAGATGATCTTGATTCTCTTGCAGAAGGAAATTCTCCCTCTGACCAACAGCTCTGACACACCACCTGAGTCAGGGCCAAAAAGGATTATCACAGGAACCTTGACCACAAGTGTTCCCATGAGCTCCTGCAGACCTGAAATGACTGGCCGCGATTAGTCATGGATTGCGTGCAAATCAAGGCGGGCAAGCTGTCAGCACAGCCCTCCAAAGACATCTGATACTGGTGGCATCTCTAGGTCACGTGTATGCTTCAGAGACACGATATGCACGTTGGGTTTGCAGTCATTTTGTCGTTGCTGTTTGTGTGTTGTTGTTTGGGGTTCTTTTTCAAGTAATCTGACTTATCCAACTGCTCTAAAAGGGTAGGTTGGTCAATATACACATTTTGGCCTCTTCTCCAACCACCAGCCCTCTTTAACTGTACTATACTTCCTCCAATTTGTACCACTGCTGCCTTTCTTCACATCCAACTCACTATCACCGTTGCATTTTCATTACCTCAGTCCCATTTTGCCCCTTCTCTAGCTCAACTAACAAATTTCTTGCTCCCAACAGTTACCACCCCGGAAAAAGATAACCGCCCCGTGCGGCCTCATGTCACTGCAGTGTCCTCCTTTGAGGGCAAAGGGAAAGAGCATCAGGTTTTTTGATGCAATGAGCTGGAGAAATCTTCCATGCTCACAGGCAAACAGCATCTGCCAGGCACAAAGAGCTGCGAGGCTAACCTACCCACGGGTCAAAGCAGATAGTTTCTAGTTTGCCAGGCTGTGTGCAAACCCATCTTTTAGCAACTGAACCCTGACCAAACTTGAACTTGTTCAAGGAATGGAAAAAAAAAAAAAAAAGCACATTTAAACTTGTTAAAATTGTTGTCCTTTACTCAAAAATAAGAAAAATCCCCCTTCACTCTGCTCTCATGAGACCTTATCTAGAGTACTATATCCAGCTCTGGAACCCCCAACACAACAAGGACATGGACTTGCTGGAGCAGGGCCAGAGAAGGCCACAGAAATGACCTGAGGGCTGGAACCCATTTGCTGGGTTCTGGGGGAGACCTTATTGCAGCCTTTTTGTACTTAAAGGGGACCAATCAGAAAGATGGGAGGGACTTTTTACAAGGTCTTGCAGTGACAGGACGAGGGATAATTGTTTTAAACAGGAAGAGGGTAGATTTAGATTAGAAATTAGTAAGAAGCTCTGAGGGTGGTGAGACACTGGAATAGGTTACCCAGGGAAGCTGTGGTTGCTGCCTCACTGGATGTGTTCCAGACCAGGTTGGATGAGGCTTTGAGCAACCTGATCTAGTGGGAGGTGTCCCTGTCCATGGCAGGGGGGTTGGAACGAGATGATCTTTAAGGTCCCTTCCAACCCAAACCATTCTGTGATTCCATGAAAATTTAAGTGATCCTTATCACCCAATATTCTCAAATGTGTCACCTATACCAGGAACTGATTGCAGGATCAACGTCACAGGAACAACTATGAGGAAAGAAACACTGAACAGCTTAAAGGTCTTACCCAGAAGATGAGAGCAGCAAAGCCAACATACCATTAACACAGTTTCCTAGCCCTGCAACAACTCCAGATCACCAATAATCCTTAACTATCCCTTTTCCTACCTTTTTTTAATTTTTAAAAATCTTCTCACTACTTGTAATGGAAATTTTAAACAAACGCACAATTAAGTTCTTTTAGAAAGGGTAAAAATCAAAATAGCTCAACTAAGAATAGAACTGAATGCCACATGTGAGCCAGGAACAAGATGTAATCATGGGACTTTATAAGAACATTTAGGTCAGGCATCCTCAACTTGACTCATCACACCAAGTAGCTGAAAACTTCACGGCGACCAGGCAGGGAATCGCTTTGTCCCCGCAGATCAAAATGGTGTATTGCTACCTAACAAGAGCACAGTAAAGACTTGCTTTTTTTTGGGGGGTGAAAACAGCTCTGTCAGCATTTGCTGTCGGAATGTAACAAGCATTTTGTTCTCTTCCTGTTAAAATGCAAATAATCCCAGCGTTTCTGTTCAAAAGCAAGGGGAACGCTCAAATCTGTTTACTTTCGACACACCGGAGAACAGCAAACTGAAAATCTACTGGTGAATTATTTCCAGTGAGTCATTTTCTCACAAAGTCTGCTATTCACCACTTCGAGGCCTGTGGGAATCGAGGGTGGGGGGGGGGAAAGGCTGAATATTATCTTCTCATTTGCTTAACTGAACCCTTCATGTATGTGCTGAGCAGCAGAGCTCTGTCTTCTGCAGCCGTAAGGCAAGCTCGGTATCTTTTAATCTGAAGAAGACACAGATGTCAGGCTAAAAATGCAGGTTTTAAACCTTCTGGCTATAAAGAAGTGTAGTTTTAAAAAAAGTGAAATAGCAGAATGCTAGCAAGTTCATGGAGGGGGGGGAACAAAACAGAATCAATTCTTTAAAAGCTCCAAGGACAACAAATGGTGCGTGGGTGTGTGTAGAGCAGCATCAGGCAACACGCAGGCACCTTAATAAAGGAGACTGTCAACAATAAAAGCTGGTTCTTTCTTGGAAGCACTCAAGTAAATAAATGACTCCAGAGGCTAAGAGCTTAGGTACTCTTCTCCCTCATTGGCATAATGAAATTAATGAGCAAACAGTAACTCATAACCATCAATAATTCACTTCAAAAGTTCAGCAACATTATTTGCTAAAAATTAAGCCCGATCAAAATAAGGAAGGGCAGCCTAAATGCAGGAGAAATTAGCTTCCTGGGATTTTGGTAACTGGAGGAAGAGAAAAGATCAGGACTAAACACAGATAATGAGAAATATTCGTAACTGTACAGAGTGCAACACAAATTTCAGCTTCTGAGCCGCATGCTGAAGATCAGGATATTTGCAACAAGGAAAGGATGTGCTTATACACACTGAAATCCTTTCTGGAGGAAAAGAATCTTCTTCTCTAGCATTTGAGGAGCAAAGGTATAAAAATCAGTTCTTCGTGGTTACGTTACAGTGCCTCTTGGGTGTTTTTCAAGGCTTCTGGCACACAGAACTGTGCTTGGTGTAGACAGCTCCAGCAGTACGAACCAAACAGGACTGAAGCCTTGCTCCCCCCTCCTCCTGCCTGGTTTTTGCCTCTCCCTGATAATTTAGTACAAGATTAACAGGACAACAGGTCTCATCTTTCTTGTCAGCTCCTGCCAGGCAAAATAACCTCTGGCCCTCTGCTCCAATTCTCTGTCTCTGAGCATCCTACCTATCTTTCTGCACCTCAAACCAAGCAAATTATTTCTGTTTTCTGGCATCTTTCACTTGGTGAAAACTGGGGGGGGGGAATTGCTTTCTCTTTCCTGGTTTAAAGCAAATTATTTTTTCAGCCTTTTCTTTTTGTCTTTGCTGGAGTTTCAAAGGAGATATTTTTAATTCCTATTTTGCTCATTTCTTCTTTTTATTACTTTTTTTTTCTGTTGGGGTGCTATATGGTTTCATGCATCAATTATTTGTCTTGTGCCGAGGACGGTGAGAGTCAAATGACTGGAAGGACAAAAGAGCTGGCATAAGTTTAACCTATATACTGGGGAGTTTACCTGGGTACGTCAGGCTAGTGAAGGATGCTAACCTGATAGCACGGGGCACCGAAGCCAGCCTTTCACCTGCTTCACCCTGTATTTCTCATTGGAACCAACAGGAAGGCATGAATATCTAGTTCAGACTCTTACCCATCCCTGAATCTTTCTTGGTGCCGTCTGATATGATATCCACGTGATCGCTGTCTACGTCGTAGCTGAAGAAGTCGTTCAAATAAGTCTTTGATCTCTGGCCACCAAATACGTACAAGCAGCGATTTTTCTAGAATGAAAAAGAAAACAAAAGATAAATAAATAATAATTACAGGATGTCTTTACGAAGCTCTACAAAGTTTGTTGGCCCAACCGTGATCGTCAACAGGAACGCTGAGGAATCAAAGAGTACCGGAGATGTTTCTTCTCAGTTTAAAAGTCATGCTTTAACTATCAGGTCCACGTGTGGTCTTCACTCTGTAAGGATCATTTACTGTCATCTCCACGAAGGTTCACAGGGCATAATTATGCGGAACAGTGTATTATACTCAAGCCCAATGTAAAGAATTCCTGATTGGATTCTTGATCTTCTTGATTCTTACGATTTCACCATTTCAAGACGTAAAACACTGAGGGCTCACAGCTTCTCCACTCCAGAAAGTCTCTTACAAATGCCAATTTTAAAGCCTTTTTTTTTTATGATCTCGAAGAGATCACAGAAGTGGACCCAACAGAGCTTCAGCTCCAGTGTGACCAGGCAGATTTTAGAGTTAACTGCTGTAGAGCCCTCCCTGATCCAACTGTGACTCCCAAACGTTAAAAACAGCAATTCATTTTTTAAGTTTAATATTAAAAAATTAACAAGTCTCAGTGTCTAAATCCCATAAGACCATAATTTCACTGTTAAAAAGAAAAAAAAAAAACCCAACCAAAACCAAACCAAAACCAACAACAAAACAGGAACAAAAGACAGACTGTAAGAGAAACCATCCAGGTACCAGCACATTACTAAACTCAGAATAGGCAAACAGCAAGCAGCCAGCCAAGAATAACAGGTTTATTACTTCTTTCTACTTTGCCAACTATCAAGTCCATAAGAGACAGATTATTTTTCTTTCAAATGGTTGAGCAAACAGCAAAGGACTTAGACTTCCATGACCCATGCTTACAAAAAGCTGTATTCTTATATTTCCCAGGGACAGAAAATTGAAAAATCCTCAGGTACCTGTGCAGAACTTTGTGTGGCAATATGTTTTTCACCAGATTTGAGAGAGCCTTTCAAAACAAAAATAAAATGGAAAGCTCTGAAAGCACAGTATTCACCAGAGAAATTTGGATCTTTCATTTGAAAGGGAAAAAAAAGAAATAAACTCAGCAGATTGATCAACCCAGTCAGTTCTGAGTCGGTGGGATCCATATACACTTGAATGCCACAATATTAATTTTGGTTCCCTTCTTTCCCACCCTCAAACCAGAGTTTAATGTCAGCAAAAACTCAACAGACTCCACTTACTACCACTAAGATGCCACGTAAATGTAGTGCAGAACTGCCACTGCACCACACCCACCTATGGGAGCACCCCTGCTTGATGCTAATCCCCTCTGTACCATCACCTACTGGAAACACACAACAGAAAGCTTTGGGTTGGAAGGGACATTAAACATAGCCTAGTTCCAACTCCCCTGCCATGGCACTAGGCCAGGATGCTCGAAGTCCCAGCCAACCAGGCCCTGGACATTTCCAGTGAGGGGGCATCTGCAACTTCCCTGGGCAACCTGGGCCAGTGTCTCACCAACCTCATCATAGAGAGTTCTTGCATCTTCTCTACATCTCCTCTCTCTGCATTTAAATCCATCACCCCTTGTCCTGTCATCTATGCTCCCTGATAAAGATCCCTCCCCAGCTTTCCTGTAGGTCCCCTTCAATACTGAAAGGCCACCAGAAGGTCTCCCTGGAGCCTTCTCCTCTGCAGGCTGAACCCCCCCAGCTCTCCCAGCCTGGCCTCC
>WTSP01012180.1:51439-62003 GCA_025331215.1 Actenoides lindsayi
GGGCAGGATCCCCCCCTCCCTCCCCTGCTGCCCACGCTGCTGGGGGTGCAGCCCAGGGTGCCAGTGGCTGCTGGGTGACAGCGCACGGGGCTGGCTCAGCTCCAGCTTCTCACCCCTCAGCACCCCCAAGTCCTTCTCCCCAGGGCTGCTCTCCATACCTTCACCCCCCAACCTGTGTTGATACCGGGGGCTGCCTCAACCCACGTGCAGGACCTTGCACTTGGCCTTGTTGAACCTCATGAGGTTCACACAGGCCCACCTTTCAAGCCAGTCCAAGGTCCCACTGGATGGATCCAATCCCTCCAGCATGTCGACCACACCACACAGCTTGCTGTCATGGGCAAACCTGCTGAGAGTGCACTCGCTGCTGCTGTCCATGTTGCCAACAAAGATGTTAAAGAACGCTGGTCCCAGCACTGACCCTTGAGGAATGCCACTCATCACTGGTCTCCCCTTGGACATCAAACCGTTGACTGTCGCTCTGAGCGCAACCATTCAGCTAATCCCTTATCCACCGAATGTTCCATCCATCAAATCCACATCTCTCCAATGCAGAGACAAGGATGCCAAGCAGGACAGTGCCACATGCTTTGCACAACATAGGACACTGACCATCCTCTCTGTTACCAGCCTCACCCTGCAGTCCCCATCTTGTGCACTTCAGTAACCAAGCAGCTGATGAGCGCAACTGGAGAGGCAATGGAAGGTGGCTTTTAATACCCAATACTAAATAAATTGCTATACACACCTTGTCCCTCCATCCCTCTTCTTTTCCATCAGGCTCTGGATGAAGTGTCCATGATGTCATCTGTGCCCAGCTGTTAAGAGCTGCTCAAGACACAAGAGCAGCTGCTTGGTGCTCAGCACAAAGGAATACGAGACCTGTGCACCACAACACACACCCAGTATCATAGAATCACAGAATGGTAGGGGTTGGGAGGGACCTCCGGAGATCATCAAGTCCAAGTCCAATCCCTCTGCCAAGGCAGGATCACCCAGGGCAGGTCACACAGGAACAGATCCAGGTGGGTCTTGAAAATCTCTAGAGAAGGAGACTCCACAACCTCTCTGGGCAGCCTGGTCCAGGCTCCACCACTCTCACTGAACCCTGTGAACCCTTGCAGTAAAACCCTGGAATAGTCTTGTTTACTGTTCCAGTAACCACATGAGATATCTACTAAACCAGAAGTTTCTATATTGCTCTACCAACTTTAAAAGAAAAACTCTTTAGATCAAATTGAACCTGAGCTTGAATTTGAGTCTCTTTATCGTTATTCAATTAACATCAACTATTTAAAATTCGCCTTGCTTTTTCCTTGACATTTTCTTCAGTTGAAGTCATGAAAGCTCCAAGACTTGAATTACAACCTCCTGCACTTACCAGAGAAGCATCAGAATGTCAGTGAACATAAAAATCAAGCGAGACGCCGCACCGCTCAGGAGACTAAAGAGCTCCAAGCTCGCCAGAGAAATCAAACCCAGATGTTCTCCTTCAAGTCGGGTGTCATAAATCCAAGTCTGAGGTGGATACTTACAGAATGGAACAACATACAGTGTCCTATTCGGGACTGGATATCCTCAGGCCCCGCGTTGCAGGAATCCTCTCTCAAAAGCTTCCACGTCTGACACTGGCAGTCGAAAGCGAACAAGCCGCTGAACTGCGGCTCGCTGGCTCTGCTGTCGTCAACGCTGCCGTTGCAGGTCAGAATCCTGCCTCCAAAAGTGTAGATCATGTGTTTTTCTGAGTCCATGCACATCTGTAAGAATGAGAGAAGTAGTTTTAAGCCGTCACGTTAAGATTCGAACGCTGCTTTAATAAGCATCCTTCCCCCCTGCAAGCGATGCCTGATATGTTGGGACAGGATTCTGCACATCTCCTGGACCTCTCATGAACAGAAAAGGACACACGTGTCTTCATGGTTGATGGGTGTTGATCTCAGAAAAGTTATTTAATAAGCAAGTCCAGTTTCACCTCACTATTTAATAGGAAAACAAAACAAAACAAAAAAGGCAAGACTAGATGTACCCTTTATCACCTGAAATATTTGCCTCTAGCTGTTGATTTCAAGGAAAAAGCAAAAAATAAAAGTAAAAAAGACTAAATGTACATGTCCTCACCTAAAATATTTGCCTCTAGTTGCTGATTTCACGGAAAAAGCAAAAAAAAAAAGTAAAAACAGACTAAATGTACCCATCATCACCTAAAAAAATGTGCCTCTAGCTGCTGCTTTCAGGGAAAAACATTCGAGTCTTTCACCAGGATCCACAGTAGTGAACAGAATATCACCCCTGGCAATGGCTACACGAGGGAAGAATCCCAAACCACTGCTCCTTTCACTGACCGCCCCTCGGCTGATCCAGAAGTCAGCCTGCGACCAGGTTCCATCCAAAGCACATGGATTTCGTGCTACTCCCTTTACTTCAACAGAAAACAGGGGCATAACCTGGCGCAGGATTTCTGATGAGACTGCAGCAGGAAGATGTTTATCCGGAGAAGCGGAATAGGGGTTATGGCACACGAGAGATGCACTGCAGCACAAATCAAACAAAAACTCCCCGACTCCAGGTGATGTTTTCAGACACAGCACAACGCAGAGGGTTACAAAACACCAGGAGTGGGTGGGGAGGGGGGGGGGGAGAATTAAAAACAACAACAAATAAAATAGAAATCAGACGAGATTACGGTAAGATAAGGATGCAACTCAGCAAAGCCTACGCAAAACACTTCTAGTGCAGCAGATTTTTGTGAAGGTTAAACAAAAAACCGCTATCGCAGTAGGTACTGAGGGAGAGGAGAAGAACAGCTGCAGATTGATAAAAGAATCCAAGGAGGACATTTTTTCCTAAGAGACAGCAGGGGAGAAAAGAAACAAATTTCAGAAGCAGGCAAACAAGGTGCCCAGAGTAGCCTTGCCAGCTGACAATTTACTTTTGCCTCTTCCCCCCCTCCCCACACCTGGGAGACTGGTATTCGATATTAATAGAACTGAAAGACTGATTGGCTTTTGTTCTGCAGACAACACGGATCTTTACTGCCCGGCGTCAGCAGAAACGGGTATTGTGCTGGCAAACAGCAGCTTGGGTTACAAAACAGCTAGCACCAAGAAAAGCAGTTCTTGGGCTGCTTTAAAAATGAGTACTGATGTGCTGTTTTGCGGCCGGGCTTTATAAATATCAATTAAGAACAAAATACCTTTTGCAAGCACACAAAAGCCATTAAACACGCGGCGCGAGGAGGAAAAGTATTCCCTTTGAACGCGTGGCCAGATGTGGCTTTTTAAAAGCAGGCCTTCCGACCCCTACAAAGCAAATGCATCCTACAAACTTTAAGAGAGAACCAATTTTGAAAGCATCCTGATCCCGTCGGCCTCGTTTCAGCAGCTGCTTAGAGCCTTCTTCTGAAGGTACCACACGTGGCGTGGCAAGTTGTTCCCCAATGCTCGAGGAGGAGGCAGGTCTGCAAGCCCAGCTCAACGAGACTGATTAAAACCAGAGGAAGTGTGCTTTCAGCTTTCATAAAATAGGTCTTAATAAAATTAATTAGCTTGCAAAGGTTTTTCGGACTCGATTTGATGAGAATACCAGGCGTGGGTGGCATTGGACAGCAAGGCTACTGGAATGGAGCGGTCTTGCAGACCACGGCCTTCCTCACCGCCGCTACAACACTTCCAGGAGGTTACGATCAAAAAACGATTCACAAACGTTCAGAATTTGCACTGAGAGGATGGCTGCAGCTGACCTGATGATCAAACACCAGCTTTGGACCTCCGTCCGCCGCGGTGTCTTCGCTCAGCAGCATCCAGGTGTTGGTGTCGATGTCGTAGCGGTAGAAGTCGCTCTTCAGAGATTTGCTGTTCCTCACGGAGGAATCCAGGTAGCGGCCCAGCGTGTAGATCTGCCTCCGCTGAATGTCAATGCACATCTTGTGACAGGATCTGGCACTGGGACCACTCTAAGAAAGAAAACGACCACAGAAATAAAGGGAATAATAGGTTTCATATTGCTCCGGGTAGCACGCTGCATGCTCACTCATAAGGGCAAATAAGTGCTGCCAGCAACTGGAAAGCTTTTGAGGATTCAAGAAAACTTGCTGTAAACAAATTAAAGATGACAGAATCCCAGCATGGTAGGGGTTGGAACGGACCTCTGGAGATCCATCTCGTCCGACTCCCCTGACAGAGCAGGGTCACCCAGAGCAGGGTCACCCAGCATCACGGTGTCCGGGTGGGTTCTGACTCTCTCCAGAGAAGGAGACTCTACAACCTTACCGCTCAGCCTGTTGCAGGGCTCCATCACCCATTAATATATAAATATCTATGTAACAGGACATCCCGTAACCACTTTACCCTTTAGAAAGACACCAAGAAAAACCTTCACGCATTTTTTTACAACAAACTTTGGACTCAAAGCCTTTTTTTGTAAGATTCCTTCAAAAACAGCCTGTTTCCTTCGGAACCGATTCTCAGAGGCGTGCGAAAGCTACTTGATCTTTTAAAAGAACAGAAGCTGATGCACACGAGAGGCAAATTAAGATGTCACAGCCTATAAATAACTACATAGGAAGAAGATTAAGAAGCGCTCTATTACGAGAGCCTCGGCTTTATTAATAGGCTGTTTTCTGACAGATCATAAGCAGGTACTCCCACCAGCAATCGCACCCCATAACGGGGCTTTGAAGGTAACAAAAGCACTCCCTGTCCTTCACTAACAGATAGGGCCATTCCAGCCTCCAGCACCAACAAACTTTCCCACGGTAGGCAAAGCTGCCGTGAGTTATGATCTTCGAAAGAAAAAAAAAATCAGAAGGCCCCTGTCAAATTATTACATGCTTATCCACCCAGGAGTGCTCAAGTTAAATCACAGAGTCATTTATTCAGTGACATTACGACGACGCTACGCGGCACCGGGCAGAATCGCTTCTGCTTCCCCAATCTCATCTTGAGAACGTCTGTGCGCTCATCTTGAGGCACGACAGTGATATTCCTGTACTACAAAAGAGCAGAAATCAAGATGTGTAAAGCCTTATTTGCAAAAATATCAAAGAGAAAACACTCGCATCATGCTTGGAAATAAATTCTATAGTTTATTCGGCCTTGGTTTGCATCGTTTTGGCAGTTTATAAATGAAGATGCTGGAACAAGGCTGGCTAGTCAACTTTGAGAGCCTGGAAACTGAGATGAAAACTGTTAGGATTTCAAGTGACCAGGAAAGGCTGGATGTACAGGAGACTGAAGTATGAGAGACCAGAAGGAAAATAATACATTAAAATCTATTGAAAACTCAAGATTATGGAATAATCTTTCATAGAATCATATCATAGAATTATTTAGTTTGGAAGGGACTTTAAAGACCATCTAGTTCCAACCCCCCTGCCATGGATGGAGACAATTTCTGCTAGATGAGGTTGCTCCAAGCCTCATCCAGACTGGCCTTGAACACTTCCAAAGAGGAGATCCACAGCTTCTCTGGGCAACCTTCTCCAGTGTCTCACCACCTACTAGTGAAGAGCTTCTTCCTTATTTCCAACCTAAACCTACCTGCTTCCAGTTTGAAGCCATTACCCTTTGTCCTATTGCTACAAAAAGTAGCAAATCACCATTTATTACTAGACTTAAAAGTAGCCCTGCCACACCAAACAGCACAAGATTTGCTTCACGTGCTACCAAATTCTGCCTTATGCACAAAAAAAAATGATAATAAATTCTTCACAGTTGTACCACCTCCTGTAAGAAATTCTACTGAAATTATTACTGATGTGTAAAACACACTGACAGAAAACACTTTGCTATATTGGATAAGGTATGGAAGGAAGCATTCCAACTTTGGAGTCGGAAGACTCTGCCGCTCACGTTCGAGTATTCGGTTCCTTGATTAAAGAAGAGTTAGAGGAACTGTTTCACAGTCACTCAAATGACAGCCTGAAGAGGTGAGCGGAATTGTTCCTGGTTTGTAAATAGGAAGCATTCTGTCGGCAATGATTACGGCTTTGAAGATTAGTTACTTTGTGGTAATTAAGATAATTTTCGGAATTAAAAAAAAAGAAATAAAGAGAACGCAAACGGGGCTAGAAGCCAAACGTTAGCGTAGAATCCTGAAAGGCAGCAAAAGTTCCTTCATTGCCTTTGGCTGACAGAAGGCAGCAACACACTTCACCTTGTTCTTAGAAAATACAAAATCGTCTCTTCCAGGGGACTCTGTTCCGAACACACGAGGTGGTTTCTTTGCATGAAAAGCCCCATTTCTGTATTCACAAAGGTCGCCCCAATTCACAGCGAAGTAACCCCAGTAGACAAAGCCCATCCCTGGACATGCAGCCGGGATGCTGAAGGACAATGCCACTGTTTTCCCCCCAAAGAGCATGTGTTTGCCTTCTAGATGAAACATTAGGACCTGGCTGTGCTTCCCGACTCCCCTCTTTGTCAGGTCATTACAAATTTTTTTAACTGAACCTGCTGATTTAGGTATCTGCCTCCACTCCCTCACATCTGCATCGCAGGATCATGGAACATTCGGGGTTGGAAAGGACCTTGAAAGATCATCTAGGCCAACCCCCCTGCCAGAGCAGGATCACCTAGAGCAGGTCACACAGGAACAAATCCAGGTGGGTTTGGAATGTCTCCAGAGAAGGAGACTCCACAATATCCCTGGGCAGCCTGGGCCAGGCTCTGTCACCCTCACCCTGAATATATTTCTCCTTATGTTTCCATGGACCCTCCTATGTTCCAGCTTGCACCGGTTGCCCCTTGTCCTGTCATTGGATGTCACTGAGCAGAGCCTGGCTCCATCCTCCTGGCACTCGCCCTTTACATATTCATAGACTTTCATGAGGTCACCCCTCAGCCTCCTCTTCTCCAAGCTAAAGAGCCCCAGCTCCCTCAGCCTTTCCTCAGCAGGGAGATGTTCCCCTCCCTTCATCATCTTTGTGGCTCTGCGCTGGATTCTTTCAAGAATCTCCAAATCCCAGCGTGGTGGGGGTTGGAAGGGACCTCCAGAGATCATCTGGTGCCACCCTCCTGCTCCAACAGGGTCACCCAGAGCAGGGGGCTCAGGGTTGCAGTGTCCAGCCGGGTTGGGAATCTCTCCAGAGAAGTTTCCCCCTGCAGTGACCATTCTGGAGGGGAACCTGGCAGCACCCACCCTCCACATTGATCCAGAAGGAGTCACTGCTCCCCCAGAGCCTCTCAAAATCCTCAGGTGTATTGACCAGTCTCTGAAGGACCACCCATGACTTCTGCCCAGCTCTAGCTCTCCCTGCTGCCCTCCAGAGCATCTCCGGAGGTGGCACCTTCTGCTGCAGACCTTTTCTTTGCCAGGAGTATAGAACCATAAGCTTTCACGGACCTTTTGAAGAAGGCATCAGCCCCTGGAGGTTGAGAAAGTGCAAATGTGGATGGAAGGGGTGATGTGTAGGAATTAAGACCAGCACCAGGGGGGTCTCTGCCGTATTTCTTTGCCTACGGATTAAAGCTTCCTATGGTTGCTTGAATTTTTCCCATGTAAAGTAATTTCTCCTAGAAACATAATGAGTCAGTGGTGCCCAGGACTGCTGGGTGGAAGAGTTTTCATACTTCTAGAGTCATCTTCGTTTTAAAAGGCAAATGTCTTATTTATTCCTTACTTGGCTAAAGATTTTTCTGTAGCATCTATTATTTCCTGCTACTTCTCCGTGAGTCAGGGCACTTTGTACAGACGCTGGAAGGTTGTGTCGTGCTGCAGCACGTTATTTATGTAAGGGGAGTTAATTGCAGCCATTAATTTGGAATTAATGGATTGTATGCGATCCTCAAGCAGCTTTCTTGCTGCACAAAGGCAGAACGGCAGCCACAGTGAGCATCGGGAGAGAAGGTCCTCACCAGGGCTACTCAGGGCTAAAGAACCACTCTAAAAATGGAATTGGTGCTTGGAGGCACTTGATGCAGAGCTTGGCTTCCCACAGAGCCTCACCACACCATGGGAAATATTTTCAAAACACAAATGAAAAGAGGGCGACTTGAAAAGTCTCCCAAGCCCTTTCAGAAACCACAAACCCTCTACAGGAACCCCAGGTGGGGGTGACACAAAGAATCCTGCAGCCAAATCGTAGAATTATTTAGGTTGGAAAAGACTTTTAAGATCATGGAGTCCAACCATTAACTCAGCACTGCCAGGGCACCACTGACCCATGGCCCTCAGCACCACAGCTCCACAGCTTGGAAACCCCTCCAGGGATCATGGGGACTCCACCACTGCCCTGGGAAGCCTGGGACAGCTCTGGACAACCCTCAAGGGGAACAAATTGTTCCTCAGCTCCAACCTAAACCTCTCCTGGGGCAACTTGAGGACATTTCCTCTTGACTTATCACTCATTCCTTGGGAGCAGAGCCCAAACCCCTCTGGCTCCAACCTCCTGTCAGGGAGCTGTCGAGAGAGCAGAGGTCTCCAAATGGCCCAGCCTGGCCACCCGCTGCGAGCTTTGGCACCCCAGCAGCACCTTGTCCCCTCTGAAGGGTTGTCATGGGCCCCTCCACCAGGTAGCTGCAGTTTAAGGTGCTGCTGATGTGCCTCAGGTGATGGGCACCCCAGGGTGCAGCGGGGGCAGGCGAGGGCAGGAGGGTTGCATCTGCGGGGCAGCGATGCTCTGTTCACCGACCCAGCCCTCACCACCACTCTGTGGGGATGCTTTTGAGTTTGATGGCTTTTCAGACGCATCTGCAGTAGCTCCTCTCTTTGCTGCCAAGGGAAGTAATCACATTTTCCTGTTTTTTCTGTAGTATAATTATTGAGATAAGCAACAAGACTCCCCTCAGCTTACAGGATTTCTTGCTGCAGCCGGGCAGTACTTGCAGGGTGGGGACATCTGCCATAAATGATTCATTCCTTGCCCCCCTCCACACCCTCCACTGGTGTTTTCCTCCGTAATAAAGTGCATTTTCCCTGTTAATCTTCCTCATGCTTCTGTGTTTGGACTATTTCATGTCCCAGGAGAGGGCTGGTGAGGAAAGAGGTGGGTTCTCTGTCACAGAAAGGTTAGATCCAGAGCGTGGCACAGGGACATCTCTGCCACCCGCCTCCTCTCCCTGGAGGTGACACGAAGAAGGGTGGCAAGGCCATCTTGGGGCTTCCTGCAGGATGGATGGTCTGAAGCCAGCCCAGGACCAACACAGTCCTCAGTACCACTTGGAGATATTTACGTTGCCTCAGGTCAGCTTGGGAAACCACGGCCAAGAGTCTCCAGCACGCCCTGTATCACCCCAAGTCAGTGCAAAGGTTCAGCGAAGCAGCTGCTGAACAGCTATAAACAGGGAGCTCCGGGAGCCTGTTTCCAACTGCAAGTGGCAGAGCTGCAGAGCTGACTTTGCTCCGCTTGGATGGTGCTAAATTTTCCTGAGCTCAATAGCAGAGAAGACAATGAAGATCTCAGACGCTCGGATCCCATTCTCCGGCTGCCTTCACCTCGGTAATTTTGTCTTCCCACCTCCTGCTCCTCCTCCAGCAAACCTCCGCCCCCGGGCACAGATGTAGCTGCAGCATCCGCCGAAGAGGATGATGAGAAAAGGGAGCTGGGGAGACACTTCTCCTGCCTTCAGCTGCGTGTTCCTCCTCGGCCTCATCCTGCAAAGCAGGCTGCTGTGATGGAAGGCATCGTGGCACGACGGGACGTCACACGCCCTCCTGCACTCCCACCCAAGCCCACAGCCTTCACGGGGTCTTCAAGAAGACATCTCGATTCAGAGCCGAGTCCCTGAACCACCCGAGGTGGTTGCTTGGAGAAGGGTCACTCTGCTCAAGTCTCTGCTTTTCCCCTACGTGTTGGCTCTTGACCACTGCTGGAGAAAGAACCAGCCCACGGTCCACCCTGCGTGGCCGCTCCTATGTTCCTGAATATCCGCACCTCCCATTCCAGAGCATCTTTTCCTGAAAGGACGTTCCCTTGCGTGGTTCTCAGCACAAGCAGATGCCACATGTTTTTGATGTCTGGTGCAGACAGGAATATTTGATCTTCAGATTTCTCAGCGAAGTCAAGGCAGCGTCTGCAATTTCCTTTCAGTTAAGCTCCGGCATAATTTTCAATTCACTCTTCTTTGGTGGGTGATGAATAGAGAAGGGTGTTCTCAATCAAAGATGGTTTATTAAAATGCAAATAAACTTCGGGCTGAAGGTCCATTTGAGCACTGAAAATCACATACGTCAACAGGGAGTATTAAATTAGCTCCCAAGAAGAACTCAGGAGCAGAATTTTTTCGCTGAGTGGAGCCTGCATCATCCCCCATCACAAACACTGCCCGCTTCCACCCACTGAGAGACCTTTGTTGGTCGTTTATAGCATCTGGGGTTTATGGCACTTGGGGTGCATGAAGAAGAGTGTGGCCAGCAGGTCGAGGGAGGGTCTCCTCCCCCTCTACTCTGCCCTGTTGAGGCCACCTCTGGAGTATTGGGTCCAGTTCTGGACTCCCCAGTTCAAGAGAGACAAGGAACTAGTGGAGAGAGGGCAGCAGAAGCTACAAAGGTGCTGAGGGGCCTGGAGCATCTCTGTGCTGGGGAAAGGCTGAGAGCCCTGGGGCTGTTCAGCTGGAGAAGAGCAGCC
>WTSP01012180.1:62103-76397 GCA_025331215.1 Actenoides lindsayi
ACCCCTCAGTCTCCTCTTCTCCAAGCTAAAGAGCCCCAGCTCCCTCAGCCTTTCCTCAGCAGGGAGATGTTCCACTCGATCATCTTCGTGGCTCTGCACTGGACTCGTTCAAGAATTTGTATGCTCTAAGGTAAATGCTACCAGATTTGTTCCAGTGATGTCTTTGGCACTTTCAAGAACCAATCTCCAATTTCTCATTTTCCAGACCTGCCTTGTCTTGAAGAAAAGCTGCTTCTTCAACAGAAATTTGTCTAAGTACAGACATGAGTCTATGACACTTAGCACCTGCAACACACATTTCAAGCTGTTGACATCAACAGCACAGGTACTACACTAGGAAAGCATACAAAATATGAATTTCAACTGCGAAGACTATGTTAAAGTGAGAAAAGAAATCAGGAAAAAAAATCTTCCTTGAATGTTTTATTAGTCACATCTCACACAGTAATAGATCCCTTTTTGAAGGGCTACCAAAGGTTTTAAGTTCAACCATTTCATCTGGACAAGCAGAATCCCAGCATGGTGGGGTTTGGAAGGGACCTCTAGAGATCATCTCATCCCATCTCCCCTGCTCCAGCAGGGTCACTCAGAGCCGGGGGCCCAGCATCGCAGTGTCCAGGTGCCTTCACAGCAAAGAATTTTTTCCTCACGTTCAAATGGAACTTGCTGAGTTCCAGTTTGTGCCTGTTGCCCCCTGTCCTGTCACTGGGCACCACTGAAAAGTCTGGCCTCATCCTCTTGACCCCTGCCCTTTAGCTATTGATCAGCATTAAGAAGATCCCCTCTCAGTCTCCTCCAGGCTGAACAGCCCCAGGGCTCTCAGCCTTTCCTAGGCACAGAGATGCTCCAGGCCCCTCAGCACCTTTGGAGCCCTGACTGGACTCTCTCCAGTCTCCCTTGTCTCTCGAACTGGGGAGCCCACAGCTGGACACAATACTCCAGATGTGGCCTCTCTCAGGCAGAGCAGAGAGGGAGGAGAACCTCCCCTGACTTGCTGCCCACACTCTGCTTAATGACCCCAGAAGACCACTAGCCTTCTTGGCCACAAGAGCTCAGTGCTGGCTCACGGTGACCTTGTTGTCCTCCGGGACTTCTGGGTCCTTCTCTGCAGTGCTGCTTTCCAGTAGGTCAACTGCTAACAGAAGGCACAGAAGCTTCATCACCTCAGGTTCGCTCAACTTTCATTCCACCACCTTGCAGAGCCTGCCACAGCATGAACTATCTTTTATAATTAAGAAAACTTGATCCAATTTGTAATCTTTTCTCAAAGAACACTGCAGTTATTCCCGCGCGTCATTAAGGAGATCATGTGGAACCTGCCAAAGGTTTCCAATTCAGTCTACGTGTTTACCAGTACGAGTAAATAACTCCATTAAGCAGTTGTACACATTGGTTTGACATTTGAGGCAGAAGAGTGGAAAGGCCTAAATCTGCCTTCATTGGAGAGCTACTTCATTTGACCACAGAAGCCCACGCAGCGTGTGTACACTTTGAAGTGGGATAGAAAGTCCATTTACAAAGGCAGATCTGGGCAGACACTGAAAATGAGTAAAACACTTCAAGGCATGTGTGGTGAAGTGAATGGAGGGCCCGTGGGCGGTTGTGAATGTTCATCCAAAGACGTGTCCTTCACAAGGTTACAATAGCAAGCCTGTTGTTTAGACAAAGAACACGCTGCCGCAACTTGCCGTGGAGAAAGTGACCTGTCAAATTCAAACGGGAGTTTGTTGACTCCACAAATCTTCAAAGAACTTGAGCCCTTACAAGCAACAAGTGAGAAAAATAGACCACGGTAGACATCAGTCTCTTTAACCTACGGGTGAACTTCAACCTATGGTTGAAGAGATCAAGTATGGTTAGAGAGCAGGAGAACAACCTTTTGTCCCCCCTTGCCAGGATGTAGGCTGGTTGATGATCCATGAGTTAACATCCCAAAGTCAGTGGATTTTCCCAGAGACCCCTAAACTCTTACTGAAATTTGGGCCTTACCACCAAAGATAAACTGCAGACAAATAGTATTTACTGTACTTGCTACCTCTCTAAATGCAGCAACCACGATTCCCAACATATCTGCAGCTAATAAGGACAGTTTCACCTGCACACCAATGACCACACGAGAAGATTTAAGAAGCCCAAGTCTTCACAAGCAGAGCCAAATACCAGTTTTGACCAGTTTCCATTCATCTGCTCCTGCGGGTATTTGAGCTCTTAACAAATCAATGCAAGACTTCTCATCAAGCACTTGCTTGAATCTAGGGAATTCTCTTCAGGATTGTTCCCATACGGGATCTGTATTTTTGCAGATGAAGCATCGAGCCCGATTGATTGTTTTTGCAGAGGCATCACCTCCCAGAGCGAGCTCGTCTCACTTCAACCAGACTCTGCTTTCAGCCACCTCCAGCACGAGCGCCCAAGCGATCCGAACAAAACACCGGCTTCGGGGACTTCTTCCAGTTCTCCTCAAGAAGCTCCTGGCAAGCCCACGGCAGAAACCACCCGCGAAAGCGGCTCGTGACCAGGCTAAGTCCTCGTTCAGACGGCGAGCAAGGAGTTACACCGCCGCGACCGGTCCCCTCGCTCGTGCCAAGGCGAGGGCGAAGCGTTAGCATATCACGTTTCCAACCCCCGGGACACCGAACAATACCGGGGATTACTGAACACGGGCACGGTTCGGTTTCTGGGGGAACTCAATAAGAGCCCGCACGGAGCCAGGGCTGACCTGAACAAAATGGCTCTTTGCCACCCAGCACCACCGTACAATTAGCAGGGAATAATAACAGCTAAGAGAGATTAAACGGGACGCGCCGCGGCCCCGTATTCAAGCGACACAAAGCGCCAAGCTCCCGCGCCCTGCTCCGATAACTCTTCCTCCTCAGACAGGTTGGTCTTGATGCAACTCCAGCAGGAAGATCAACGCTCTGCTGAGGCTGAGGTGGCAGGGAAAGGAAGAGGGTAGGTAGAGCTGGGAGTACCTAAGACGGGCTTTCAATCCTTTAAGCGCCCGGGAGCGACCGAGGCCAAATAGGATTTTTTTTGGTTTCGTCAGCGCGCCACGAAATTCAATTGTGCAACGCCGAGTGAATGCACAGTATACTTTATGAAAAGCCTTCTCAACACGCTAAGCCACTTTATAAAATCTAATTAGAGCTTTCTTCATTTAACTTGCAAATGCTGAAAGCAATTATCCCACTTAAGGCCTAACTTACAAAACGTTTTCAAAAAGCAACACAACGGCACCGAAGAGACAACACAGCCTCCTTCGAATAATTGATTTGTTCCTATACAGGAGAGAAAGGGTTGGGACTCAACTCCTTAGGGTAGGGTCTGCTCAAAGAACTGTTTCTGCCCGATTCAGCGTGCATCAGCTTAGCAACAGCATCCTGGCATGCTCCGCTCCCGCACAAGTATGATAGCCTCCATTTTTTGTTTTGATGGGTTTTTTGGGTTGGTTTTTTTATTAAATCAATGTCCTACGAAGCCGCTTCAATGTGAACGGGACTGCGGGAAGCCAGTTCCACTCCTCATCCCACCTCCCCCCCCACCCCCAAAGAAAAAACACGGGGGAGCTTGGCTTCTTTCGGTTCTCATAACGTTTTGCAAATAAAGGCTTTTCAGTCGCAAGAAAATCTGGTTTATTCGGAGCGCTCCAGATGAAAAACCTCAGGAGCGAGCCTGGACCCCGTTCAAGAGTCAGGGAAATCAAAACAAAGACCAGCTGACTAATTCTCCCTTCTCGGTGCTGGAAAAGACTGGCTGGAATGCGAACGCTGCCTCCAGGATAAAGTTCAAAAAATAAGCGTCAGGAGGTAAATGCTCTTGTCCTAAAGCAAACTAGGACGAGGACAGAAAAAGACACAAACAACCTACTTTGTTTCCAGTTCTGAGCGCGGGCCTGCCATGCAACAACCAGTCCCCTCCTGCCTACACACAACGGAGGAGATTAATTGCTCTCATTTGCCAGCTCCCGAGTAGAATTCGTTTTCTCCACACTGCCCCCCTCCCTGAAAAAAAAAAAAGGGGGGAGGGGGAGGGGGAAGTTCTCCACAACCTCTCAAACCAAAGGAAATGTATATTATTCCTGCCGTTCATTCAAGTCTATAGGCTTTAAGATTAGAGCTTGTCAGTGCTTTATCAACGCCGGTCTCCAGCCAACGCGTGCGCCCAAAACGTCTGATCTCGGCCGTAGCTCAAAATGATTTGCTTACCCTGGACGAGCACTAAATTCTGCAAAACTGCTACAGCCACACAGACCGTAAATCACTTTCATCCCGTACGAGTTGCTCACAGAAGGCATTTTAAGTCTCTCATAACTCAGGGGTGCCAGAAACCTAATGGAACAACGGGATCTATTGGTTTTTATGGTAGCAGAGGGTGTTTGCATGGCCCACCAGCCCAAAACACGAGTGAAAAAGAGCAGAGGGGGATCCACTGCTGCCAAGGTCTCTGCGATCATCGACCACGTGCCAGGAGTGAGAAGTCACGACGGGCAGCAGGGTCCTGCACGTTCAGTCACACAACACAAGCACCACAACAGCACTCACGGCCAAGAGCAGCCCAGCGCAAGCCCACAGCTCAGACTGGGAGTGGACTACAAGGGTTTCTTCAGTGTGTGAGACCCACCCATTAACTGCATATCCCAGCTGCTGCTTGCTGCTCTGGATGATGGCAGGAATCCCAGACTGGCAGAGGTTGGAAGGGATCTCTGGAGATCATCTCATCCAACCCTCCTGCTCGAGCAGGGTCACTCAGAGTAGAGGGCCCAGCATTGCATTGTCCAGAAGGGTTTGGAATCTCTCTCCAGAGAAGGAGACTCCACAACCCCTCTGGGCAGCCTGGCACAGGCTCCCACACCCTCACAGCAAAGTTTTTCCCTCCTGTTCAGATGGAACCTCCTGGGTTCCATTTTGTGCCCGTTGCCTCTTGTCCTGTCACTGGGCACTACTGAGAAGAGTCTGGCCTCATCCTCTTACACCCCAGAGGCCCTTTAGCTCTTGCTCAGCTCTCCTCTCAGGCTGCTCTTCTCCAGCTGAACAGCCCCAGGGCTCTCAGCCTTTCCTAGGCACAGAGATGCTTCAGGCCCCTCAGCATCCTCAGAGCCTCCTCCGGACTCTCTCCAGTAGTTCCCTGTCTCTCATCAACTGGAGAGTCCAGAACTGGACACAATACTCCAGATGTAACCTCGCTAGGGAAGAGCAGAGGGGGAGGAGAACCTCCCTAAACCTGCTTTTCACTCTCTCCTCAATGCACCCCAGGAGACCACTGGCCTTCTTTGCCATGAGAGCACATTGCCAGCTCATGGTGAACTCGCTGTTCACCAGGACTTCCAGGTCCTTCTCTGCAGAGCTGCTTTCCAGAAGGTCAACCCCTTACCTGTACTGGTGCAGGGGGTTATTCCTCCCCAGGTGCAGGACCTTAAACTTGCCCTTGTTCAGCTTCACTGGGTTCATCTCCAGATCAGTGCCACACGTCATTTGATATCCAAGACTTGACAGCTTTAGCACTAGACTTAAAAATCCTTGAATGCCACACAAGGTAGACACAGTAAAGGATTAAACTGGGATCTCAAATGTTTCTAAGGGCAGAAATTGGGAGTCTAGCTCCAAAAAAAAAAAAACCCACAAAAAAACCATATTCTCAATGCTGAATATACACTCCAGTCATTCAATTACTCTGCAAGTTTGCCTTGAGTAAGAGCTGAAAGCCATGCATGAAACTCACAGCTTCACCAGGTCAGCAGCCACATGCTTCTCACTCTAAAATATTCTTGCTGCTGTTTATGGAAGACAACAGATATTCCAACTTTACAGCTGCTGTACCAACTGTAAAGAGTACTCTTTGCCAGTATGTAAAGTTAAATACATTCTGCAGTACATATTTTGGGAAGCCTATTAAACAGATCAGAACCTGGCTAAGAATCACAATTAAAACTCCCCAGGTCCAGTATTGGAAAGCCACAAATCTTGCTATCTGAAGCTAGTATTTGTTGTAAGACATTTAACTGTTCAGTGGGAAAAAGTCTGACAAGTATTTGCAACTCATTGACTATTAATGAGTCCAGCCACAGCTAAGACAAGGAAGATATCCTTCGGTCAGGCAGTTGACAGAGCATCTGAGCTACGGCTAATCTGCTTACCAGTGCCCTCCTATAGCAATGCAACTAAACAGATTTAGTTGCAAAGTCCTTTCTGGGCATCTGACTCAGCCATGATGGAGCAGATTAACGTCAGAGGCAGCTTTTAGCACACGGGTTTGATTCATCTCTACGGTGGGAAAACAAATAAATGAAACAGGGTGAAAGTTTTGCTGGGTTTTGGGTTGGTTTTTTGGTTTTTTTCCCCTTCCTAAAAGCCTGCACGTGTCTGGGATAGTCTGGATTTCTCACTGTTGATACTTCATAGCCTCAAGCTGAGTCTTCCACAGAGACTTTCCCTGCTTAGACTAGAAGCAAAAAATAAATGGCCCGGTGTTCTATTTTTGAAAGAAGGTTCAATAAGCTTATAAAGTCAAATGATTAAGCCCAGAGATCGTATGACATGACCCTTAACAATAGCAGCGGGCTGGATTTGATGACCCACGAGTGGGTCCACCCCTTCTAGTCCCTCCCAGGACTTTCAGACTGTTTCCTCCATCCCTCAGGGACCAGCGTGGGTTCACGGCAGCATAGACGAGCACAGGCTCAGGGCAGCACATGACCATTGCTACAAACAGATGCTTAATGTTTTATTCCCAGGAAGATTACCTGGGAGAAATCAGTCTCCTCGCAGGCCTGCTTGCAGAACCAACTAATTCCAGAGTATTTTCATACAGGAATGAACTAGCACGTGATCTATTGGCTCCTGATGAACCCCGATTAAGGCACCTCTAAAGGAATAAAGCGTGTGTCACAGGAACTGACTCATGAACTCTCCAAAGCATCAATTTTCTGCTTCTGACAGCTGTGTTGCATGAGTTTACCTACAGCACAGAAACAAGTCTGGCAGCCGAAGCCTGAGCTACTGCCAGTGCAGGGAGCCACGCTCCTGGGTCATTTCTGAGCTATGTGCTCGCTCTTGGCTTGCTCTTGCACCACGGTATCACCGAGGCCTTCCAGCAACGCACAAGGCTGTGGATCTCATGTTGCAGTGAACCAAGGCACTCTGTGACCAGGAGAATTTCTAGGCAAGCAAGCGGAGTAGTGGAAAAGAGCAGGGGGAACTCCCAGAGGTTCAAGCATGCAGCCAGCCTGAAATCATTCTTTCGTTTATGTGAAGGATGTTGCAGGAACTGCGCACGAAGGTCTGGTCTAGGCTTTAGTTTACAGTCCAAAATAAGTCATCCAGCCTACATGATTCAGCTTACAAGTGCCAACAAGAGAAGCACTAAAGTAACACCCTAGCACAAGACAACCCTGCAGCAAAAGGACACCAATACAGTGCTATTTCTAACAAATCCTAGAATTGTCAGGGTTGGAAGGGACGTTAAAGATCATCTCATTGCAACCCCCCTGCCATGGGCAGGGACACCTCCCACTAGAGCAGATTGCTCAGAGCCCCATCCAGTCTGGGCTTAAAAACTTCCAAGGATGGGGCTTCCACCACCTCCCTGGGCAACCTGGTACGATTCACCTGGAAACCGAGTGCTACTCACACTGTAATGTGAAAAAAAAATCCTTAGCTTCTTAAATTTTAACATGTAAATCATTGCTTTGTTCCACATCAACTGCTCAGCTTTTCTTTCAGGGACACTGATGAAACAGACGTCCCACCACAGAACCAGAGCTTTCACCAGCTCTGGGAGATGGGCCCTCAGGACAACATCCCTCGTGCGCCGAATTTAACTAACCCCATTAACAATTGCAGGATGCTGAATGAGGTCATTTTTGCACGCATCGTAAGTTCACGCTGTCCTCTCATTACCAGTAACAATGGCTAGCAAAGGTCCAGCCAAGAGAGATTTTTCCACAGATGCAAACTACTCGGCTTTGCTACAGTGACACTCGCAGACCAACAGGCTGAAAAAAGATATTTATCTAGTCATTTACGGACTGTTTAGCCACAAAGATGAGAATGCAGCAGGGCTGGAATTTCTGAAGTGGTTTTTGTTGGTTTTGTTTGGCTTTTTTTGTTGTGTTTTTCCATTAATTGTCCTTGAGAAGCTAGTGATAGATACAAAATAATAACTCGAAATACTTTGACAGCCAGAGGCTCTCGGATGTCTCTGCAAGTGAAGACAGTCTTAAACAGATGACAAAGTTTGTAGCCAGAGGTGTTAGAAAGTCACAAAAGTCACTGTATAATTTCTCCCCTCGGGCTAATCCACGGCTATGAGGTTGCCATCTCTGGGGCACAGATACCACCTCCAGTTTAATGCCAGCTTCCTCTGTTAGCTATTACAGCAACATAGCAAGAGAAAAAAAAAACCACATATTTATTTTTAACCAAATATTTTCAGCATTGAAAAAAACCCCAGAACTGGGGAGACTGCCTTCTGCTCTTTGCAACTGACAGATGAGGAAAGATGTGGCTTCTGAAATCGGTGTTGGTATTCCTTGTTTGTTGTCCTAAGAACACAATTTAGTTACGCAGCTGCAGGATCCGCACCAGTTCCCGCTGGTAGTGCAGCTCATCTCTGCTGTGTCAGAGTTTCAGAAACAAGGAGTCTTCAATTTTGCAATCATCTACACGGGGGGGGGAGGGGAAGAAAGAAAATCAGCCAAGTAATGGTTGCAACTGTTGTCGCTGAAGGTCTGTGAAACCTCACGCTAAACCCGTCTCTTCCATATGTTGGGAAGAGCCAGCGTAGCTCATGACAGCAAGACAGGAGGAGCTTTGGAAGACAGAGCCCTGAAAACAGAGTGTGCGTGGGGCAATGCAAGGACTGGAAACCAGCAGTTCCCTGTGTCAATAAAACCTCCACCCTGGAGAATTCATGACTTAAGTCCTGTGACACGGACTAAGCTCTTTCAGGTCTGAGAACTCAACGTATCAATGCTCTATCCATTCTGCCAGTGTGTGCTCTCCAGACAGTCCAGATGAAGTTCTAATTGCCTCCAGAACCCAGCAGCCGAAATAAATTATTAGCAGCAAAGTCCACAAAAAGAACTTACTACATTTTCAAGCATGTAATTACCCAGACAATTTAGCTAGGGATTTGTCTACGATGCTACTTGAGAAGGCTTCCCCTGTGTTACCATAACCGATATTTCTTTAGGGATTTCTGTATTTGTACAGCTTGAGGAATGTTAATGTAAGGGAAGCCTTTCATAGTCTAGCTGAAATAAGAGACTGCTCTACTCCCAAGGCGAAGTTGAGTGGTGCATGAAGCTACTTTCACCTTGCCAGCCAGAGGATAAGCTTTCCTCCCACCTTCTACCCACACATTTTTTCCTGTTTTTCTTTTAAAACCCTTTTTCCCCATCCATTCGGTGTAAAACGCAGGCTTCCAGGGTTTCCAGCTGGCTCCTGTCTTACAGGTGGCATCATTCTGTGGCTTTCAAACCCCAAAGGATATCAATCAGAGTTCCCTATACCAATCTCCATCGCTTCACTAGATCCTTACCTGAAAACTCTGTAACAATTTAGGCAGGCGAACAACGCGTCACCTTCCCCGAGATGCCTTCCTGACCACCCATGCGCGTCTCTCTGTACTGCCTCACCTGCATCTCACGGGGAACTGCAGGATGCAATAACTTCTTCATAAAGTCAGAGAAGTTAAATAAAGCTGCAGTCCAGATCACTAAACTCATCGTGCCCTAGAGCCGAAAGCGGCGATTTCTTCTCGGAACGGAAACGCCGCAAGCGAGCAGCGCTGCGCACGATGCGTTGCTCCGAGGTGTAAGAATCGTTTACGAGCTGCACCCTTCGCAGCCGAAAGCTTTACAATGGATTGGAAATCCACGCTGAGACCCTGAAAGACTGATGGTGAAATTCAGCAGCCTTCAGAACCCCGGGTAAGATGCATTTGTTTAAGTGCTGCCTGTCCTACGAGATCGACATCGATACCAGCGTGCGGAAGAATGCGGCCTCCGCGTATCGGAACATCTGGTGTTGGGAACAGCTAAAGTTTGGCTGGGTTTCTGTGCTTTTTTTTTTCTCCATGCTAGAAGCAAGACTACAGGCACCTAAGTGATGGAACTGAGTAACTGGAGCCCTAGAGCTGTTTGAAAATACGGATGATCTTTGCTGTAAAACAACAAAAAGGTCAAAGTTAAACAAGACAAATAAACAAGGGTTAAGAGGACAGAGCTCCTGAGGCACACGAGGTAGCATAAGCAAAGAAGTTACTTTTAAAAGCTGAAAACCTTTTCAAAAAGCTTATTTCAGAAAGAATAAAAAATAATAATTAAAAAAAAAAATAAAAAATCAAGGTATTCATCCCTGAACAGGGTCTTTTTGTTTTAGGCTGCCTATCTGGAAAAGTTACTGCAGAAGTTAGTCAGGCATATTCTGGAAGCCTCTCTCTAACATTCTGGAGAAAGAATGCTGGCTAAAACATCTTAAAACCTTTACACCACTAAGCAGGGAGGAAAACAAACACGTTAGCATGAAATCTTTAGGATCAGCCTAGAGTGCTTTTCATTCAGTTCACTTCAGCATCTGCCTTCTGGGTCCCTCCTTTTGTTGGCATTGACACTATTTAGGGAGTTGGCTCAGAGGTGTATCTGTGGCATCCAAGTTTCTGTTGCAGGCTTTTGGGGACAGCTGCTTTCTCCCTATGTGCTTTTGTGGCACCAGGAGTCTCGTACAAGCGAGCATCTGTACAAGTGGAACTGCTGAGAAGTAGGATACGGCAGATTCGGTATATTAGAGCTCAAGTCCATAAACATGACAGTGTTTGATAAGAGGCAAAAAAAACCAGCCAAACTAACTCGAGTTACTTGGAGCATCTTCCAAACTGTATCACCATCTGTGGGAAGGAGTCAATATTTGAGACTAGTTCAGCTCCTACACTTCGAACAGTACAGGGGAAAAGCTTTACATAGATACAGTTGGATATTTCTGCATCACAGCCAAGAAAAAAAACCAACCCAGATATGGGTGTCACAAACACAAATGCCTAAAACGCTTGCGTGGTAACAGGACATTGGAGGCTTTGGTTAAATCCCTCTGTGTCAACAAATGTAAAGAAATGCATGAAGCCACCGAAGAAAATTGAACTGGAAGTAGAGGAGCAGATGCCATTCACCCTGGCTCTCACTATTCTGAGACATTTCTACACTTGTCAGCTTTTCCTTTCAGCGTGCTGGGAAAGCACTTGGTGTCAGCAGTGAACTGCCACCTCACAATACTCTGATTTTCTAGATCTTTTTTGAAGCTCCTGAGCAGTAGCCACTCGTTGACCTACACTTTCCTTCATTGTGAGAAACAATTTATCCTCTCAAGCAGTTAACGTAAGACGAGATCTTCACTTTCTACCTTTGGCAAAAAACACTTGAGAAGTTTTTGAGAAACCCTGTGTTGCTTAAAGCTAACCCATTTACACAATTTCCACGTCCTTCACGGAGCTGATCTGTGGGTTTTCCTCTACAAAAAAGCCAGAATGAGGATGAGTCAACGGATCATGTTTACAAATGTGCACCACAGAAGCTACTGACGTGTGCGGCAAGGCTCTGTTCGAGGGGAGATCCTGCTTCTCCCTTCATGTCTCTGAGAAATACTGGAACAAATTGCAGGAAAACCAGTGACATATAAAATACACCGACTACCAGGCTGCTTTATTCTCATTTGTCAAATCTCCAGAGGCATCAACATCCCTCAGCATTTTGATCCTATTTAAAAAACCCACCTAGCTATCAATTTAAACCCCACGAACTCGTGCCTACGGTTCACTTCAACTGTCCTCCCGTACTGAATTTCACTAAATTAGCCTTCAAAAGAGAAAGCTGCTGCTTGGAAACCAGAAATATCAGACAGCTAAACACACACACACACACAAAGTTTCTCTATTAATTGACACTGGCCTAGGATCAAAATGCCCAAGGAATGACAAAGTTTGTTTTTTCGAAACTATTTATTCCCAAATCCTGGTCTACTGATCTACACGCGCTAATAAATCCCGGAGACAACAGCATTTGTCAGAACATTCCACTTGGTTCAGGGTGAAAAAAAACCTTAAAGGTGCTTGGACTGACCATGTTTTGGCTGTGCCTCGTGCCAGCTGACTGGCAGAGCCTGTTGCCTAGAACCATAGAATCGTTTAGGTTGGAAAAGACCTTTAAGATCGAGTCCAACCGTTAACCCAGCACTGCCAAGTCCACCACTTTACTGCCCATCTTTGCACAAGCGTGGTGATTCTAACACGTGCCCATTCCTGTCAGCACTAAGAGTATTTCAACAGCATACTCGAGGGCTTTAGAATGGAGACAGGGGGACAAAAGTTGTGGCTACAGTTGAAAAGTCATGAGCTGCTCCATGGTGCACAACCCTGGAAAGATGGAGGCTTGGAGAAGGACTACAGGAGCCTTGCTGGATCCATACACCAAAAGGATGGTGGCAGTGTTCGAGTTCAGGTCTGTTTGTCCCTCAGCAGCTTCACTAGGTACAGTGGAGGTTCAGCCCAACATTGCAAGTAGGTCCTCCAGACCAGCTTTTTAAGGCTCTAAAGGACCAGCTACTCCAGCCGGCCCACGAAGGGCTACGGAAACTTCGCTTGTTGTCTAACTTAAAAATGACAAATGCAACTTCAAGTGACAGAGACATTTCTCCAGCTCACTGGCAAATTTTGAAAAACAGCAGCAACAGAATTTGCTCAAAAGGTCACAGGACCTTTTGGTGACACGTTGGAACAGAAGGTACTGGCACCCTTCCCCCAACAGCAGCACCCTGCCTTCCCCCCACGACAGCACCGGGGAAGACTCAACTCTTTGCCATATTCCACCCTTGCCCAAGTTTAATTGAGTGGCTAATTTAACCACTGTCACTGATTAATTAGAGCAAAAGAGCCAGAAGCAGAACCAGCACAATACAAACACGAGACCAAGTTCTACTGGAATCTACACTGAGTCTTTTTTAAAATTCCATGTCAACAGACATTTCCTTTTAGCAAATTGTTTGTGAACAGTTGATGTCCCCATTAGAGAAACATCTGGAGTCTTTGTTTTACAATTTACTTCCCAACATTTGAGACTGACCTTTTCATCTCTAAATCAGGTTTTATCCAGAGCTCTTTAGGAAAAAAAAGAAAAAACCCACAACAGAAAAATCCAACACACACAACGCTGCTGGTTTGCAAGTAGAGCAGCCACGAGTTCACTGTACCTCTGTAAGTCACCAAAGTCCTGGACTGTGCCTTGGCAGGCCTTCTGAAGTCACCTTCACAGAGACAGTCCTTTTGGAACGTGCATTTCTAAGGTCACACACATTTCTTCACACTCTTCTCTAGTCTTTTAATTCCCCATGCATTCAATTCAGACTGTTTTCTTTAATGGCAACGAATCCCACCGTGGTGGGGGTTGGAAGGGAGCCCTGGAGATCATCTGGCCCAACACCCCTGCTCCAGCAAGCTCACCCAGAGAAGGAGGCCCAGGATCGCATCCAAGTGGGTTTAGAATCTCTCCAGAGAAGATGACTCCACAACTTTCCCTGGACAGTCTCTTCTAGGGCTCCATTACCCTCACAGGAAAGAAATTTTTCCTGATAATTGAGGTAGAACTTCCTGTGTTCCAGTTTGTGTCTGTTGTCCCTTGTCCTGTTGCTGGGCACCACTGAGAAGAGACTGGTCCCATCCTCGACAGCCACCTTTCAAATATTGATTTCCCTATCTTGCCTCCTCTCAGCCCAAGACCATTCCCACCTTGATTTGAATTTCTGGACCTTCACAGAATTACATAATCATTTAGGCTGGAAAAAGACCTTTGAGATGATCCAGTTCAACAGTTAACCCAACACTGACCAGTCACCACTAAACCATGACCCTCAGTACCACATCTACAGATCTTCAAAGTACCTTCAGGGATGGGGACTCCACCATTGCCCTGGGCTTCCCACACAGCCCTCCTTCCTCCCATCCCAGCTGGAGATGGGATCCATTCAGAAGGAACTGGACAGCCTTGAGAGGTGGACCTTTGTGAACCTCAGGAAGTTCAGCAAGGCCAAGAGCAAGGTCCTGCACATGGGTCAGGGCAATTACAAGCACAAATACAGGCTGGGTGATGAGTGGACTGAGAGCAGCCTTGCAGAGAAGCATTTGGGGATACAGATGGATGAAAAGCTGGACAGGAGCCAGCACGGTGCACTCGCGGCCCAGCAGCCACTGGCACCCTGGGCTGCACCCCCAGCAGCGTGGGCAGCAGGGGAGGGAGGGGGGGATCCTGCCCC